>JAKSZT010016352.1:170271-201839 GCA_026826555.1 Tolypeutes matacus | reverse complement strand
TAAGGTGTGAGATGGTATTCTTCTCTCATTCTTTTGGATATGGATATTATCATCCTTGACAGTCTGACAGGTGGAAAATGAATCTCACAGTAGATTTAATTTTCACACCTTTAATCAGGAGTGAGGCTGTGTATCTTTTCTTATGTTTATAGGCCATTTCTAGCTTTCCCATGAATTGCTCATTTATATCCTTTATTTCTATTAGCCATATATTTTTTTAATTGATTCATAGATGATCTTGAAGAGAACATTCATAGGTGTGATCATTTATTAAGTATTTACTCTGGGCACTTAATTTCATTTAATCCTCCCAAAAGCCCTCAGATTCAAGGAGAGGGGTTGTAGACCCACCTCTTGGTGGAGATACTATAGTATCTTGGAAAGATACTATTTTATCCTTATACTACAAACAAAAAACCTGAAACCCTAGGTTGCACAGTAGCAAATAGCAGAGCTGTGATCTGAAATAACACTTAGAGCCCATACTCGAAACAACAGTGCCAAGCTACTGCCTGCTTTGTGGTCCATTATTTGGATTGGAAACTCTTTGCTCAGTTCGTTTTTAGCTTTTGGCTTTATTTGTGGCATCCTTTCCTGGACAGCTGAAAAAAATTATATGTAGTCTAATATTTAAAAATTTTCCTTTGTGTCTTCTTGGCTTTTAAGTCTTGTCTTTACTGTTCTAAAATTATATAAATATCTGGCTCTGCTTTTTGTCTCTACTATTTTCATGGCTTTTGAAAAAAAAAAAGTATTAGCTTTCTAATCCATCTGGAATAAACTGTGTACAATTTTAAGTACTCTGTACTTTTTCAAAAATATACTATAGGTACAATAAAGCCCCACTGTAAAGCAACTTGTTATTACAGGGATTGAACTGGATTGTCCAAAGAATAACAAGCAGAAACAATAAGAATGCATGACATGCTGATTAATTGGATACTCATTTATTCACTCAACAAATATACCATGAGGTCCACTATTCCAGGTACAAGCAGTTTTAAAACACATCTGCAAATTCTTTGATCCTTCTCCACCAAGAGGTGGGTCTACAACCCCTTTCCTTGAATCTGAGTGGCTTTGTGATTTATTTGTAACCCCAGGGGAAGCAGCACTCTGTGACTTCCTGGTGTCTCGGGGATGCTCACTTTGCCCTGTAGGGAGCCTGGCTGCCCAGAGGTCTCTGTGCCATGCAAACAGTACAGCCCAACTCCCAGTCAGAAGCTATATCCACTGCCAGTGTTTGTGTGTGCCATCTTTGATTCCAGTCAGTAGAGACAACACGTGACTGCAACCCCATGAGCAAACCCAAGCATGGATCAACCCCACTCTTTCCTCTCCAGATTCCTGACCCACAGGATCTGTAAGCTTAATGATAAAATGGTTGCTGGTTTAATATGCAACAATAGTAATTGGTACATAAGTATACAATGATGAACAAAGCAAAATCTCTCCTATGGAGCCTATATTCTTCAAGTGAAAGAAACAACATGGATGTGAGGCCTAAGAGAAAGTAAATAAGATTGATTTTAAATGATATGTGCTGCTGTTAATACATATTTAGGCACACTGTTTCCTCTGCCAGTACATCTTTCTCTCCTTCATTTCCTATCTATTTGTCATTCTAGACTCAGGTCAGGGATCTCCTTCTGTGGGAAATCTTTTGCTTTCCCCTAACTTGAGTTGGGTGCCCTATCTTAGTGATCCCCCTGCATTCTGTGCATTTGGAGCATCCTTCCATCTAGCATACTGTAAACTTAATGTTCTTATCTGCTTTTCCCTCTAGAAGGTAAGTAACTTAAGAAAAGAAAATCTCTCATTTCCCTATAACGTGTGTAGGATGCATTATTCGAGCTCACCAGTATTTCTGCCTCTTCTTTCCTTGAGCACTTCACAGTATTACATTGTATATTTTCCTGCCCCCTTTAAGTGATGCATGGCCAGGTAATTTGCTTTAGACAATGGATTATGAGTGGAAGAAATATGTGTTACTTCTGGGTGGAAATATTTAAGGGAGCTGTTACACTTTTCTCTTTGTCTTCCCCTGCCACACCAACCGTGTAGTATCAGGTAAATGTGATAGTCATTCTCCAACCCAGGTTCCTGAATAATTTTAGTGAGGAGAGGCCCCTGCTTATGCACATGTAGTGTGGGTGAGAAATAAACCTTTGTTGACTTAAGAAAAGGGGTTCATTTTTTACTACATCATAACCTAAAATATTCTAACAAATACAAAGTATTTAGACTTATCACCCAATATCTAGGTTTTAAAGGAACTCCTCTTTCCATCAGTTATTCATGTACTAAAATAATAAAATTTTAATTTAAAAATAGATAATTCATTTTTCTGTAAATTCAAAATATGAAAGTTATGTTCAATGGTGAGAAAAATTGTGTAAGAAATGAGTACTTAAACTATAGAACCATATTTCCCTATCCCTAACCTTAAAATAGAAACAATGCTCACATTTGGAGATGGATTAAGACCTTGTCAACTGGTACCCTGGTAGTAGAAAAATATCAGTGTCATCTCAAACCCAAAATGAGCATAATTTCCTAGAAGCCTTAAGGAGCCTGGAGTTTTGGAATAAGAATGGACAGGTGTACCACTTCAGACCCATTCTGCTAGACACAAAAGTGAGATAACAAAGAAGCCCACTTTCACCACTGCTATTTCAACATTGTACTAGAATTTCTAGCAAGAGCAATTAGGCAAGAAAAAGAAACAAAAAGCATCCAAATTACTTGGGAAGAGGTAAAACCATTATTCAGAGATAATATAATACTTTATACAGAAAATCCCAAACATTCCACAAGAAAACCAATAGAGTGAATTCAGAAAAGTTTCTGGCTAAAAAATTTACATGCAAAAATCAGTTGTGTTTTGATACAACAGCAAAGAAAATTCTGAAATGGAAATATTTTAAAAACTCCACTCACAATTGTCTTTAAAAGCATAATACCTAGGAATAAATTTAACCAAGGAAGTGAGGGTCCTGTATGCTGAAAATTAATAAAAAAGACACTGCTGAAAGAAATTAAAGAAGAACTAAATAAATGGCAAGACATTCTGAGTTCAGGCATAGGAAGGCTTATGATGTCAATATTACCCAAAGTGATTTATAGATTCAATGCAATACTTACCAAAATCTTAGCATCCTTTTTTCCCCCAGAAGTAGAAAAACTGAGCCTCATGTTCATATGGAGTCACAAGGGCCCTGAATAGTTAAATCAATCTTGAAAGGAAAATAAAGTTGGAGGTCTTGCATGTCTCAATTTCAAAACTTATACAAATCACCATCATCAAAACAATGTGTGATTGGCATAAAGATAGACAAATAGACCAATGGGATAGAACTGAAAGTTCAGAAATAGACCCATCTATCCATGGCCAACTGATTTTTGGCACGTTTACCAAGCACATTAATTGGGAAAACAATGTTCTCTTCCACAAATATTGCGGGGAAAGCTAAAGATATGCAAAAGAATGAAGTTGGATTCCTACCTCACGCCATATAAAAATTAACTCTAAATGGATCAAAGAACTAAATATAAGAACTGAAACCATAAAACAGAAGAAACCATAAAGGGAAACTTTTACAACCTTAGATTTGATAGTTCTTAGAAATGACACCAAAAGCAGAACAATAAAAGAAAAAAATGGATAAAATCGACTTTGTCAAAATTAAAAGAAAAAAAACTTTCGCATGTCAAAGAACATTAAAAGACAACCTACATTAATGGGAGAAAATAAATGCTAACCATATATTTGAAAAGGGTTTAATATCTAGAATATTTAAGAATTGCTGCAAGTCAACAGTAAAAGACATTCAAATTATAAAATTGGTAAAAGAATTTGTGGTAGATTGAATTGTGTGTCACAGTCTGGGTATGCTCTTGGTCTTGGTCTTCAGTCTGGTGGATATGGATCCATTGTAGGTAAGATCTGTTCAAGATGCAACTTCACTTATGGTGAGAAAAACTCACCATATGAATCAGGTTGAGCTTCAATCTGGATTACTGGAGTCTTTAATAGGCAGAATGAAATTGAGACATAGACAGAGAGAAGCCTCAGGAGCAGCCAGAAGCCACAAATCAATGCAATCTGTGGAAGAAAGGAGAAGACAGTACCATGTGCATTCCCAATGGATGGAAGTGCCAAGGAATCCAAAGGACCACCAGCAGCCAGGCCCAGAGTGCCAAAGATGCAGAAAAAGCATTCGACAAAATACGGCACTCTTTCCTTAAGATATGAATAGAAGGAAACTTGCTGAATATGATAAAGGGTATATATGAATAACCCAAAGCTAACATCATCTTCAGTGGTGAAATCCTGAAAGTCTTACCTCTGAGATCGGGAACAAGACAAGGATGCCCACTATCACCACTCCTATTTAACACTGTCTTAGAAGTACTTGCACGGGCACTGAAGCAAGAAAAGGACATAAAATTCATCCAGATTGGAAAAGAAGAAGTAAAAATTTCATTATATGCAGACGACATGATCCTATACATAGAAAACCCTGAGAAATCTACATCAAAGCTTCTAGAACTTAAGAAGGAGTTCAGTAATGTTGCAGGCTATAAGATCAATGCTCCAAAATCAGTAGCATTTCAGTACACCAATAATGAGCAATCTGAGGAGGAAAACAAGAAAAAAATACCAATTACAATAGTAACTAAAAGAATCAAATACCTAGGAATAAATTTAACTAAAGATGTAAAGACTTATATACAGAAAACTATACAACACTGTTAAAGGAAATCAAAGAAGACTTAAATAAATGGAAAAATATTCCCTGTTCAAGGATAGGAAGACTAAACATCATCAAGATGTCTATCCTACCCAAACTAATCTACATTTTAATGCAATCCCAATAATAATCAACACTCTATTTTTTAAGGAACTGGAAAAACTAACCACAAAATATATTTGGAGAGGTAAGAGGCTCCGAATTGCCAGACACATTGAAAAAGAAAAATAAGGTTGGAGGTATCACATTACCTGACTTTAGAACATACTTCAAAGCTACAGTGATCAAAACTGTGTGGTATTGGCACAAGGACAGACCTACTGACCAATGGAACTGAATTGAGAGTTCTGATATAGATCATCGCATATACAGTCATCTGATATTCGACAAGGCCATGAAGCCCACTCAGTTGGGAGAAAATGGCCTCTTTAACAAGTGGAGCTTGGAGAACTGGATATCCATATCCAAAAGAATGAGAGAAGAATGCCATCTCACACCTTATACAAAAATCAACTCAAGATGGATCAAAGATCTAAATATAAGAGCCAAAACCATAAAGACCTTGGAAGATAATGTAGGGAAGCATCTACAGGACCTTGTAATAGGAAATGGTTTCATGAACTTCACAGGTATAGCACAAGCAGCAAGAGAAAAAATAGATAAATGGGATCTCATCAAAATTAAAAAGTTCTGCACCTCAAAGGATGTTATTAAGAAAAGAAAAGGCAGCCTACCCAATGGGAGAACATATTTTGCAATGATATAACTGTTAGGAGCCTAATATCCTGCATATATAAAGAAATCCTACACCTCGAAAATAAAAAGACAACCCATTTAAAAATTGGGCAAGTGACCTGAAAAGACACTTCTCCAAGGAAGAAATACAAATGACCAAAAAGCACATGAAAAATGCTTGACATCACTAGCTATTAGGGAAATGCAAATCAAAACTGCAACGAGATACCATCTTACACCCATCAGAATGGCAGCTATTAAAAAAACAGCAGAATATAAATGTTGGAGAGGATGTGGAAGAATAGGAACCCTCATCCACTGCTGGTAGGATTGTGGAATGGTCCAGCCACTGTGGAGGACATTTTGGCAATTCCTCAGAAAAGTAACAATAGATCTTCCGTATGATCCAGCGATTCCACTACTGGGTATATACCCAGAAGAACTGAAAACAAAGACACGAGTAGATATATGTACAACAGTGTTCATAGTGGCATTGTTCACAATTGCCGAAAGTTGGAATCAGCCCCGGTTCCCATCAACAGATGAACGGATAAGGAAAATGTGGTACATACATTCAATGGAATATTACTCAGCTGTTAGAAGGAATAAAGTGCTAACACATGGAATAACATGGATGAATCTTGAAGACCTTATGTGGAGTGAAGCAAGCCAGGCATTGAAGGGTGAACAGTTTCTGACTTCACTGATTTGAATTGAGGAAAGTTAACTGTCTCTGAGAACCACTGTCTGAAAGATAGGTTATCAAGGGAGAGAGAGGGTAGGGTAGGTTGCGAGCCATTATCTATATGGACATAATCTATGGTAAAGTGATAGAATATAGCTACATATTGAAGGATAGGAAAGGTGGATAGTGATATCACTGGGTTTGGTGGTGCAGGGTTAACAGGTGGGAAGATGATGAAGGGCAGGTTAGAATACCCAGGGCATGTGACTATGAATCTTGTCATCCCATGAGCCAAGGCAGGGGAGTGTCATATGCCCCAGCGGGATGGGGAGGAAGGAACAGAAAAGATCAAATGGGGCATTTAGTGGTCATGGGAAATGTTCTTCATTACCTTACAGTAATGGACACAGAGCATAGTAAATATCATCAAAAATATTAATGTACCGTCTAAAATGTAAACTATACTGTAAACCATTGACAATGTTTAGTAGCTATGTTTCACTATCTGTATAACAGTTATAACAATGCTACCATCCACTAAAACAAAAACAAAAAAAAGTTGTAATATGGGGTGGGGAAGGAGGAGGGAGTTTGGGTATATAGGAATCTCTAGTATTCCGTGTGTGACTTTGCTGTGACCTAAAACTAAATGAAAATTTGGGAGACACTGGGGAATGGGAGGGTGTAGGAGTCACTGTACACACTGGACTTCTGATAATGCAGTGATAAAAGGAGAAAAGATAAAAATAAAAATAATAATAATTTAAAATAAAAATTAAAAAATTAAAAATTAAAATTTAAAAAAAACATTTTTTCTTTTGTTTTTTCCCATTTTCTTTTTTTTGAATATCCCAATCTGTTAATTATATTTTATTTTTAGTTCTTTTTTTCTGAGTTTCCTAGTATTTTATCTCTTGCATTTAAGCTTATCATTATTATTTCATTTTCCTATTAATTGTATTTGGTTAATATATGGGCTTCATCTTCAAGGAAGGTTTGGGTCACAGAAGTGTTACAATGGGGGTTGCAGATGATCATTGGTTGGGGATGTCTGGGATGGGGGATTCATGGGAGGAAGTTCACCTGAACATTCATACAAAGTATATAAAATTGTTCAAATGATCATGGGGCATGGTCACAGTGGATAAAGAATCACTTAATAAATGAGAGAGTACTGAATCCTCATTCTGGAGAGCTCTGCCACAATCTCCAAGGCAGCAGCAAAAATCCCCCAAGTGCAGGGGCAATGTCTGGCAAAGGAGGATGATCCACTGATGGGCTCTTGTTATTGATGACTAGCCTTTGCCACTGAAATTGAAACAGAGCCTATTGTTATGAGGTGCCTAAGGATTGCCTCCTGAGAGCCTCCTTGTTGCTCAAATGTGGCCTCTCTCTAAGCCAAACTCGGCATATGAATGCATTACCTTCCCCCCAATGTTGGACATGACTCCCGGGAATGAGCCTCCCTGGCAACATGGGACTAATATCAAGTGCCAACTGGAAACACAACTGGTAAAAAACCTTGAATAAAAGGAGGAAAAGGTAAAGACAAATGAGTTCATGTGGCTAAGATACTTCAAAGAGAGTCGGGAGGTCATCCCAGAGGTAACGCTTACGCACACCTCAGTAGGAGCTCATAGAACACCAAAGTAGATATCACCCCACACAGAAGGACTCCTGAGGGCTGTGGAGACACCCAGGACCTATATAAGGGGGTTAGCCCCAGAGATTGACACCTTATCAGTGGGCTCTACTTTGGAATCTGTGCTCCTGAGAGTGACAGAGTTGCACTTAAATAAGTCCTACCTGCACATGGTCCATTAGTCCCTTCTATTCAAACCTATATGTGAGGCTGGGGTTTGTAGGTGTACTTCCAGAGACTGGAGCCTCTGGCCTGCCCATGTGCCAGCCGTGCCTGGAATCTCAGTGGAGCTGCAACTCCTACTCTACAGCTCAATGGACTCACCCAAATCACCTGGTGAGGAGATGACGATGATGGACAATGGCCATCCCAGGGAATGGAGAGAGCCTGCAACTGAAGGCAGGATAATCCCATCCACCATATCCATGGAATATAAGCCCACTCTCACTTGGAGATGGAGAGGACATCACCATTCCAGTCCCCTCAGGATTGGGGTAAGAGCTATGGACTAGATTGGACTTAATGGTATTCTGTTGTATACATATTGGGATTCAAGCAATGGAAGAAATTATAACAGTGGGGTGAAACCAGTGGCCACTAGACACTTGGGGCAGGGAGGGGAAGGGCAGTTCTAATACAGGGGCTTTTACAGGATTTGGGGTTTGCCCTGAGTGAAGTTGTGGTGATGGATATAGACCATTTTACATCAGCGTATACCATGCAGAACTGTGTGGGAGAGAGTGTGGTCTACGATGTGAACTGTGGTCTATGCTTAGTGGCAAAGCCCCAGGATGTGTATATCCATTGCAGGTGATGTGCCACACTAATGAAAGATGTTTATGTGAGATGTTATGGGAGGTATGGGAGGTGGAGATCATGGGAATCCTGGTGTTTTTTGTGTAACATTTATGTAATCTAAGCATTTTTAAAAATATATATGAAAAAAAAAATTCAATGCACATGATAGGAGAGTGGATCACAACCATTCTTGCTTTCTGAATGCTGAGCCATATATTTTTTTTGTGTTAATTGGTTAATCATGATATAAGAAATGGATGGGACAACACTGATGCTAGAGTGCATCCTTTTACTCAAAATTCAACTTTTAAATCCATAACATTCTGACAGTAAAAGAAGAGCCTCTGAGCTCATGAGCTTCAGGCAGAGGGAAGCCTGTTCTCAACATCCTTAGTCATGGCCTTTGTTCTTCAATTCAATCCATGTCTCCAGAAGAGTGCTATGTATCTTAATGATTCCCAGAGAAGATTCCTAGCTTCATTGTAGAGTTCGGGATTTACTATACTCCAAACATCTAGAGAATAATTGAGGAAACTTGTCAAACATGCATATTCCAAAACATTTTGATTATCACACCTTATTGCCTCATTTCCCTTTGGCAGAACAATTTTGAATATAGTATACTTTGAATCCTTTCATTATATCACTGAGGTTCCTTTTTATTCTTTCAGATATGAAAGTAAGTGAAACTTCTGTTCCATTCAGATATTTCCACAGGCCAAGACTCACATAAAAGAATAAAACTGTGGGCCTAATGACTGGAGTCTTTTATCTAAAGTTTAGCATAGTTGGAGCCATCAGTACACATGAACTGTTCTCCTCATCTGGTCTCTGAGTTATCTCAAGTGTCCAAAGATAGATGTTCTTCTACTGAGTCTTTAAATGTACACATCAACAACTCCTCTCTTCCCTGTACAAACTTCCTTCCACAAAGAGTTGGAGTCCATTTCCACTCCTTTTGAATCTGAGATGGTCTTATGAGTTGTTTGATTGATCATTTCAAAATTATTTTATTAATACTGAAAAAGAAAACGATTATATCTGTGGGCTGGTGAGATCTTTTTCAACAGGACTACTCAATGAGTATGACTCAGTTTGAGTCTCCACCCTCTTGCTGAGTCTGATATAAAATGGAGACAAGCAGGAAAAGAATGCTTTGCCATTTTTGATCCTGCCATGTGACACAAAAGAGAGGCTTAAGTAGCTGAGGTCCCAGGGAGAGATGAGCCATATTTATTGGACAGCTTGCATCTGAAGTGGAGAAGAAAGCAGAGCAGCTGATTCTGAAAGAGCAGGCCCAGAAAGAGACAAGCCATATCCTGGCTGCACAGAGCCGAGTTCCTAGAGACAGTACAGTCCAGAGTGGAAGGCAGAGACCAGGCTGAGATCACCCACTGTTTTGCTTCAACATGCAGCAAAGGATGTGGGTGAGAAAGTGCCTCTTTTGGTGCCTTGAGTTGGACTTTACACGACCTTGAAACTGTAAGCTTTTATCTCCAAATAAACACCCTTTACAAAAGGCAGAACATTTCTGGTACTTTGCATTTGCACCTCCCTAACAAACTAATACAATTAATAAAATGTGGTAGAAGTAATTCTATTATTCTCTCCTTGAACTTATCCTCCATGCTCTTAGGAAGTCAATCTAGGCCACTGGATGAGGAGAAGTCCTGGATGTGGAGGAAAATTCAATTACCCCTGTTAAATGCCAGCATGCGCAACATACACATGAATGAGGCCTATTAGCTTTTCCAACTTCAGCTGATCTCCCTACTAAGTACCCCAGACTGCACCATGTGGAATGGTACTGCCACTCTAAGCTTAACCAACTCATAAAATCATAGGAAATACTAAATTATTGTCATGTGAAGCCACTAAGCTGCAGAGTAGTTTGTTATACATCCATAAAAAACCTGAGAGTCCAGATGCCCAGAGATGTTTAACATGCATTGACAGATGGTGGGGAAAGTACACACACCACATAAACTGATAAATGCTCAGAAGACAGGAATTTATTAAAGACCTAAATAAACCTGGAATTCATTGAGCATGATGTGCCATCATTATAAACTCACTCCAATAGGCAAACCATTGTCTTCTACTTTTTTGTGTTCTTTAAAATGTATATATAGAGGGACAGGGGTACTGTCATCAAAATGGCAATATGAGACATCTGTTGAGAACCATCTCTACAGATTCAGTGAATAAAAGCAAACTGTAAAATTTCTTAAAAGTCTGGAGGGTGGTAGAGACTGGAGAAGGACTCTAGAGGTGCTGAAGTGAAGACAGAGAAAAATATCAAGGAAGAAATTGCTATCCTGGAATGCCAGTCCCTCTCACTACCCCTCACTCATTCCTGTACAGCTTGAGAGTCCCTCATAGACAAAGAAAACAGGAAAGAAACCAGAGGAAGAAAAACCTCAGGGAGAGAGAGAGAGAGAGAGAGAGAGAGAGAGAGAGAGAGAGAGAGAGAATATTAATTCAAAGTCCTGCAGGACAAGAGGTTCCCAGAAATGAAAAGTGCAAGGAAAATAGTAAACAGAGAGGGAGAGAAATTTTAAAAATCATAGAAGCATTGGTAGAAATTCTGCGCAAAAAAGTACAGATGAAGATTCCCAGAAAAGGAACAGAGGACAGGAACTTTTCACCTGGAGGCCCAACAATTACAAGATGAGTGTAATCTTTAAAATTCTACCATATATCCAGGGCAATAATTAGATGAAGAAGAGCTTAAAAAATTCTAAAGTCCTAGCATAAGGTAGACTGAGCATTGAAGAAAAGCCTCAACACAAAGCCAATCAACAATAAAACCTTAGGCAAGAGAGAGAAGTTGACCTTCAGAGTAAACTGAAGTTAAGCAGATGCTTAGACATCAGCAAAAAAAAAAAAAAAAAAAAAAAAAAAAAAAAAAGCAACCCACAAGTCATACTAATAAATCAATGATATGGCCCATTCAAGAGAACAAGTTATAACTCAATTCAAGAAGATGACATAAAATATGCCTAAAGAGATAAAGGAGATTAAAAAGACAATGTTTGAACATAAAGAATAATTTCAAAGCATTAAAAGAAAAAATAAACAGAAATTATGGGAATTAAAAGCATAACAGAGGAGTTTAAAATACAGTAGAGGCATACAAGAGCAGATTTGAACAGGCAGAAAAGAATAAGCAAACTAGAAGATAGTTAAATTGAAATCTCACAGACAGAAGAAAAGATAAAAAAAACGAATAGAAAAATTTGAGTTTTGTCTCAGGGATTTGAAGGACATCACAACACATGCAAATATTGGTCTTGTGTGTCCTGGAAGGGGAAGAGAAGGCATAAGGGACTTAAAGGATATTTGAGTAAATAATAGCTGAAAATTTCCCAACTCTTATGAAAGACATAAATATACATGTATAAGAAGTACAATGCACTACAAACAGAATACATCCTAATAGACCTAATGGAGACACATACAAGCCAGAATGTCAAATGCAAAATATAAAGAGATAATTCTGAAAACAGCAAGAGAAAATTGATTTTTCACACACAAGGAATTTTCAAAGATGTAAGACTAAGTGTTGATTTCCTAGCAGAGGCCATGGAAGCAAGAAGGTAGTGTTAAGATATGGCCATCCCAGGGAATGGAGAGGGCCTGCATCTGCAGGCAGGATCATCCCACCCACCATATCCATGGGATATAAGCCCTCTCTCACTTGGAGTTGGAGTGGACATCACCATCCCAGTCGCCTCTGGATTGGGGAAAGAACTATGGACTAGAGTGGACTTGATGGTATTCTCTTGCTCACATATGGTGATTCTTGTAATGCAAGAAATTATAACAATGAGGTGGAGCCAGTGGCCACTTGACAGTTTTTTGGGTAGGGAGGGGATGAGCAGTTGAAATACAGGGGCTTCTTTGGGAGTTGGAGGTTGTCCTGAGTACTGTTGTGGCAATGGATGTAGGCCATTTTAAATCAGCACACACCACTCAGAACTGAGTGGGAGAGAGTGTGGTCTACAGTGTGAACCGTGGTCTATGGTTGGTGGCAAGGCTCCAGGAGGTGTGGGTTCATTGAGGTTGGTGGGCCACACTATGGGAGATGTTTGTGTGGGATGTAGTGGGAGGTGTGGGAGGTGGGCAACATGGGAATCCGAGTGGGTTCCGTATAATATTTTAGGTAATCTAAGCACCTCTTAAAATATATGTATATATATATATAAAAAATAACATTTTTGTAAGCAAATACACATATATGCATATATATTTATATATCATTTTACAAATGTTTGTATGTATTGTGAGAATTTTGATTTTTACCCATAAAAAAAAAAAAAAAAAAGATATAGTTAATAAACCAAAAGAGAAAAACTTTCAGGCAAAAATTCTTTATGCAGCTAAACTGTACTTCAAAAATTAGGTAGCATTTAAAATATTCACAGATTAACAGGAACTGAGAGTTTGTCAAGAAGAGACCAGCCCTACAAGAAATAATAAAGAGTGTGCTACACTTAGAAAGGAAAAGTCAGGAAAGAGAGGTTTGGAGGAAAATGTAGAAATGAAGATTTTTAGTAAGTGTTAATAAAGAGTAAAAGAGAAAAATATATGAAATAAAATAAAAACCAAAGGAAAAAAATAGCTCAAGTAAGTACTGCTTTAATAACACAATGTTAATGGATCCAGGACTAAACACCCAATCAAAAGACACAGATTAGCAGAATGGAGACAAAAGCATGATCCAACTATATGTAGTTTACAAGACACTCACCTTAGTCCCAAAGACACAAATAGGTTGAAAGTGATAATTTGAAAAGAGATATTACATGCAAATAGTAACCACAAAAAGCTGGAATAGCTATTGGACAAAATAGACATTAAATGCAAAGTTTTTATAAGAGAAAAACACACTTTATATTAATAAAAGGAACAGTTGACTAAGAAGAATAATAATCATAAATATATATACTTTTAACCATGGTGCCCCAAAATACATGAAGAAAACCCTGGCAAAATTAAAGGGAGAAACAGACACTTCTATTTCAAAACAATATATAGAATATCCAGTTAATAGTACAATTTTAATAATTGTTCATTTACTGTAACAACGGAACTGCTGTTTAAGAAATAGTACAACCATAAAAAAAGTGTTGTCATCAATTGTAACAAAAGTTCCACACCAATGCAAAGTGTTGGTGTTGAAGTGAAGAATAGGAATCCTATATTTTATGAATGATTGTTTTGTAGAACCACAACTTCTCTAATAAAAAATTAAAAGTGTATAGAAAGTAGATTGGTGGTTGCCTGGGACAAGAAGGCAGCACGGACTGGGTGCAAAGGGTCAATAAAGAACTTTTTAGAGTAAAAAAAACACTGAATTGAACTGAAATATGCTCCTGAAGTAGATTGAAAGCATGGATGGCACCAGTCTTCCAAATTTCTCTTATCAATATATTTTGCAATAGGACTGTGCAGCTATAGCCACCAAGAGGTGGAGTCTCTTTCTTTACTTTTGAATCAAGATGGGATTGATGATCTTTAATTGCTTTGGCCAATAAAATATGGTAGAATTGACAGTGTGCCTGAGAGACCTTGGTGTGTTTCTTCTGATCTCTTGGAATCCTGTCTCAGCTATGTGAACAGGTCCAGCCTAGCATGCTGGAGGATTAGAAGACATGTGGAAGGGAGGACAGGTGTCCCAGTTAAGGCCAGTCTATACCAGTCTACAGCCAATCAAGCGACCAATATGTGAGAGAGCTTAACCAAGAAGTTCAAAGCAGCTCCAGATAATGCTCACCTCACCACAGACTCATGAGGTGACAGAAGCAATAAAAATAATTCCATACCATAGACTCCAGAATCTTAACTATTTACTTCTGGGATGTCTTGTTATGCTGCAATAGCTAACTGACAAATAATTGACAGAAATGAGGATAACAAATAATTCTTATTCTTCCTTTTGTTTTCATTTCTTCAGACATTAGAAGACAGAATTTATTATAACCTTTTTATTCAAGTTTGCATCCGATAACTATACTTAAAAGTGACTACAAAAATTTCCCTTCCAGATAACAAAGAGCCTATGGATGAACATGCATATTTGTTCAGGAATAATTGGTGGCCCTGAGACAGAAGCCTCCATTACCAGAGGTATTTTGTGGGCAGGAATCAAACTCATGTATCAGTCATTCGTTGTTCAAGAGGATTAAAGAGAATTTTGAAGAAAGAAAGACACATGGTATCTTAGTAAGTATATAGTTTGTTCTCTCATCTGATGTTTCCTGTTTTCATATATTAAAAAAGGGCAGACAGTTTGCATAGAGGATAACAAATGTAGGTATCAATGGAAGTTTTCAACCAGAAATGGGAATATGATTAAATAAAATCATATAGAACATGCAACACAGTCCTACATGCCAATGAACATACTGCCTTACTTATGGACATCAAACTTCCATTTATCAATGATTACATGCAAATCATCAAAAGAAATAATTTTATAGTGAAACATTGCATGCACGACTTTTAAATTATCCATGACAATATTTAATATGATATATGATGCTATGTCTATATAACATAATAAATTTATACAAATTTTTAACCTTCTACAAGTCACCTGAAAGGGATGTATTGGCAAACCTTTTTTGCTTTAGTAACCTCTTCTAGAGAACTTTCATGATAAGCTCTGTTGGCAATAAGTTGAATAAGAAAACAGGATTCTAATGAGGGGAATAAAACCAGAGGACCATATATAAAGGGGACAATATGTGCAATTTGAAATTATGGTAAAGAGCATATAGAAAGGAATAATTGTCACAAAGGTGAAAATCTGCACTGTCAGATTTACCTCTAGATTATAATTTTATAAATGGACTTAGATACTACGTCTAATTTTTTTCCATAGAGGCAGGAAAACTCATCACTACTCTTTCATTACAGAGAAGAAAATGTTGCTTTGATGACAAATGCCAACTTCAGAAAAAAAAATTCTTAAGAATACCATGATTGTTGAAATATGTTGGAATTTCCAAATTGTTTCCCATCCAAGATTGAGAATAACATCTGGAAATTGGGAAAGTGGGCAAAGGGGGGAAATGCTGAATATATAAGAGGCAGAGAAATCTTAATAGAGAAAGTGACTTAAAAGCACACACTGAAACTCTATGAAAGAAATAGAAAAAACAATTTCTACTTCCATGTTTGGTTTACAAAATCACAATTTCTAGATGTGTCTTTAAGTCCTGCATTCACAGGCACATCCTCAACCCCAGGGAAAGTGATCATTTTGTTTTCCTTCCAAATAATTTTTTAGAGCCTCCTTTATGTCTTTATTTCTCAGGCTGCAGATGAAGGGGTGCAGCATGGGTGTGACAATGGAGTACATCACTGAAGCAGATGTATCTGAATGTGTGTTCTGTGAAGCAGCAGAACTAAGGTATACAACTATGCTCATAAAATAAAATAAGGAGACCACCGAGAGTTGAGATGCACAGGTGGCAAATGTTTTATACTTCCCTTGAGCTGATGAGATAGCATGTATGGAAGAAACAATTTTAAAGTAAGAGAAAAGGACCCCAGTGAGGGGACCTCCACCCAGAAGCCCAGCTGAAAATTATATCACTATGTCATTGATGAAGGTGTCAAATCAGGCAAGTTGGAACATGCAATTAAGTTCACAGAAAAATATGGGATTTCCAAGGGTCCTCAAAAGGACATCCATAACTCCATTAAACTTTCTAACAAGGAATGCAGGAAAATCATGATCCAGGATCCCCAAGAATGAGCAGGACACAAAGCCGGGGATTCATAATGACTGTGTAGTGCAGGTGGTGACAGATGGCCACAAGGTGGTCATAGGCCATCATGGCCAGGAGAAAGTGATCTAACCCTGCAAAAAGCATGAAAAAGAACATCTCAGTGATGTATCCTGCATAGGTTATGACTCTGCTCTGTGCCTGTAGGTTCATCAGCATTTTGTGACAGTAGTGGAGGATAAAATAATGTCTATAAAAGACACGTTGGAGAGGAAGAAGTACATGGGCATGTGGAGGTGGGAGTCAGTGATGATGGCCAGGATGATGAGCAAGTTCCCAGTGCTGATGACCAGATATATGTACAGAAGCAGCCCAAAGATAGAGGGCTGCATTCTGGCCCCACTGAAAATTGCAGAAGAAAATTTGAAATTTGGGTGTCATTTCCTGCCTTCATATTGTTGATGTGACTACCAGAAAGAATAAAGAACAACCATAATTTTCACACAGTCATTACTATCGCAGATGAAATGCTATAATTTCTATTTTTCAGTCAAGGTATTAATTTCTATACATTTTTATACATCTGGTCCTTTAGGGAAATTATGGTACCAATTCTGAGTAGGATTTCCTGACCCTTTCTTGACTTTTTCTTCAAGCACTCATGAATTCTATATTTTTCATGAAATATCTATTTATTCACTTGAAGTGTGTGTATTGAGTGCTGGCAATGTCAAGACAATAGAAACACAGCACGACAACAAATAGACCCTACATTCTGTTGATTGAGAAACAATGTAAGTAAATAAAATACAATCATATAACATGTCAGATGGTAATATTCTTAGGAAATGGGCTGGAAAATAGAAGACAGTGAAACGAGGTTACTATTTTTATTTAGTGTTCAAGCAGATTTTGTAGACAAGTAGTCATTTGAATACAGACCTCTCAAAGAGAACTCAGGAGTCACAAGGAGACATGGGGATATGTAATCACCTGAGAGATTATCAAGGAAAAATGCCCTAAGAAAAGGGCTGGATTCCAATGTTCAAGATCAACAAGGAAGCCAGTGTGGTCAGGTGGTAAGATTACTAGAGAAAAGCTAAAAATGAGTGAGGAGGGAATGGTAAATACAAATTAGTTTTTATGGTTAAGTGAGTCAGGAGGTCATTCCAGAAATTATGCTTATACATATCTCAGCAAGTTCTCATTGAGTGACACAGTAAACAGTGGCTCAAATAGCAGGGATCCTGAACGATCTAGAGGCATCCAGGAACTATATGCATGGCAGACAACTTAAGAATTCAGCACCCTGGCAGTAGGAATTACTTTGGAATTTATGCTCCCCAGTGTTACAGAGTTAGACTCATTTATATGTTCTCAACAAATGGCTCTTCTGCCCCTTTTATTTGGATCTATAATTAGCACTGTATTTGATAAACATATGTCCCAGAGACTTAAATCTTTGGTCTATCCATGTGCCAATTGAGCCCTGAATTTCAGCAGAGTTAAATTCATTCATTTTTCATTTCATTGGCTTCTTCAATGACAACTAACAAAGATATGATGATGGACAATGACCATCGCAAGGAACAGAGTGTCTGCAACTGCAAGCCAGATAGTTCCATCCATCTGCCCCACAGGATCTAAGCTCCCTCTCATTTAGAAGCAGAGTGGGCATCACCATTCAAAATTCTCAAGATTGGGGAATGAACAATGGACTAAAGTAGACTTCTTATTATTCTTCTTTAAACTTATTATTCTAGTAAAGGAAGAACTCTTAATATTGATACAAAAGCAATGGCCAACAGAGTTCCTGAGGGATGGGAGAGGGAAGAATATGTTTAATAAAGGGGCATTTTTAGGGCATTGGATTTGTCCTGCATGACATTGTAGTGATGGATACAGGCCATTGTATATTTTGT
Source organism: Tolypeutes matacus (assembly GCA_026826555.1). Lineage (NCBI taxonomy): Eukaryota > Metazoa > Chordata > Mammalia > Cingulata > Chlamyphoridae > Tolypeutes > Tolypeutes matacus. Next base: position 183,564 of record JAKSZT010016352.1, on the reverse strand, counting down.
CATAACTTACAAAATTGTGCAGGACAAAGTGTAGACTATAATGTAAAATGTAGCCCATAGTTAGCAGCAATACTTCAATAAGTGTTAATCAATTGTAAGAAATGTACCACACTAATGAAAGATGTTGTTAATGTGAGGAAGAGAGGTTGGGGCATATGGAGCTCTGTAATATTTATTATCTAACATTTATGTAATTTAAAGCTACTTTAAAAAAGTTTTTAAAGTGATAAAAAGAATGAGGTGGGCTTATGGCTGCTGCTGAAACTTCAGGACAAAGAGAGTCCCTTGGCCACATATTGTACTTCTCATTTATTGACTTTTTTCCTAAGGATTCTCCCAAATATAAATTAATATATCCTTTATATCTAAATATAGATTTGCATTTTTGTCTTTGCATTATAAGACGCATATTTTGGAACATGAGCCTAGGTATCCCTGCTCTGAAGACTGGACAGACCACACCAAACACTAACTCAGACAGCACACCATGGCTGCTGCACCTGTGTTGATGTTCTTTTCACTAGCAACAGTGTGGTCACATGTGGAAACAAGGGCAGCAATCAAGATAATCCTTCCCACAAAGTTGTCATCCTACCATGGATATGTAAACCATGGGCTTCTCTTTGATATGACTACTTGAACCCTTTTTTAAAATAAAAAAGCCTGCTCAGAAACAGAGAAATATGAGGGAAAAGAAAAACATAATGAGCTCAAGTCATCCCTGCGTGACTGTGATGAAGAAAGTTCTTCCTTGGTCCTGGCAGCTGTCCAACCCCTTTTAAAGCATCCTCAATACCCAGAAACACTAATAGAATAGCAAAAATATATTATCTGAAAGACAATGAAATAATTTCTTTATACAATTAAGACACCTTACAGAAAATGAACCACCAAAGAATAAAATGAGCAGAGGCTATAAACCAACAATGCAAAAAAAAAAAAAAAAAAAAGGAACTACAAAAAGTACTGAAAATGTTTGGGACTTTTATATGAAAGAGTAGCAGCATTATTAAACTACATAAATACAAAACTTTGGAAATTGAATATTGGTTATGTCTTATTAATATGTAGAATATACTAATGAATGGATATATTTAATCATGAATGACCAAAGTTCTTGTGTTTCAAATTAGATTTTTTCCTGTTTATATTGATAACTTATGAATCCTTTCTAAAGATTTCTATTTGTTCACCATTTAATATTTTTAAGATTATTTAGCTGATTTTATAACTATCACTTGAAATTTAGCTTATTATTCCTAGTAAATTACAGTCAAAACTTAAAAAAAAATGTTAGAGGGACGGATTAAGACATTGTGAGATAAAATCTGGGGGAATTTGTCACTATCAGTAATGATAAAGGGAGTTCTGCAGGTTTAAAAGAATGGATATTGTCAATTATTTAAAGCCACATAAAAATATAAATTGATATGTGTAAATATAATACACACATGTATACATCAGAGTACATCAAACATAGTACAGATTCATTAACTTGTTTCACAAGTCTTTGCTCATTCATGTATTTTGTGTGTATGGGTGTGGGCAGCAAGGCTCTTTGTGCATCACAGTGTTTTAAATATCTGTCTTACTCTCAGAAATGGGCAAACATTTTTGGATGCCACTGAACTAAAGACAAGAATAGATTAAAGAGAAGGCCAGTCCCTTTCAATGGGGAAAACGCACTATGAAAGGCAAATAAAATGGAAGACTAAGGTTGAGAGAGAGAAACGGTAGCCAGCTTGGGAGCTAAGGCTCCTCCAGACTCCAGGGCCAATATGGAGCAGGTGTTATTGCTGTACCTGCCTTGTCATGGTCTCCATATCATGCCATGATCTACCTGTTATCCCTGTGCTTGTTCCATACTTATAGGACCACATTGACATTTATATGGTCCCATAGTTGGTGTAGCAGTTCTCTTTCTCACTTTTCTTGGGAGGCTTTCTTTTCTTTGTTTTTCTTGGGCTTTGGGTCTGACATCTTTTTAGAAAATCCAGTGGCACACTCGGCTTCCAGTGCTGTTCCTTATACAATATAGAAAGACCTTCCCAAACCACAGAATATATAATCCTTAAAATGCCATGACATCCATGCTTTTACCCCAATTAACTGTTTTCAAGTAGTGTGTCCCTGAGTAAATCATGCCACACATGCGCTAATTTCATTGCAGTCTGACTTCACCAGTAAAATGTAAGATTCTTATAAGCAGAGACTTCATTTATGTTTTCACAAAGATGTGAATATCTGCACATTAACATAGAAAGCACATTTTAAGAAAATTAGAAGCTGAAAAACAAAAAGAATGGCAACAAAAAGAAACAGTTAAATATACTGGAATCAAAGCAATTATATTAAACACAATAGAATGGAAAATGTAAAACTAACATCTTAAAGAAAATATATAATATAGCATTAATATATTGGCATTAACATGGTTCACTAATTCAAATTTTAACTTGCAAGGACCTGAGAATGAAGGAATATGAAAAAAAAAATCAGTCATCTCAAATGCAAGGAAGAATCTGTATCTAAAGTTATATTTTAAACTGTATAAATAGGTATTTATTCATATTTCTGATGAAAAAGTTAAAGGTGATCTTTACTTGAAAGAAAAACAAGAATGCTTTTCAGTTAATGACAGAAGTGCTGCTAATTTAAAAAAAACTCTAATCACAAAAAATGGAACAATGAGAATACAACATGGCAATGCCTATACAAGATGATTTATTAGCACAAAAGATGAAGAAAAACTTTCTATGTTTGTAAAATAATGGAGGAACCACAATATGTAGCACTGATAGATGTGAGCAAAGAAAATTAACTTTGAGCCATTTCCCATAAATACATCAATATATACAGAAAATAATTAAATGAAAATGAGAAAACTTAATGGGAAAATGTAATTTTCTTTGAACAAATGCTATTTAAAAAAAACAGGAATAAAAACACTCTTCAAAGTTCTTGAACAGAGAAAGAAACAGAACAAGTAACTGGCTAACAAAGTCACAAATACATATTCAGTCTCACCTGTAATGAAATTATTTTAATGTCTTATGTGATAATATCCCCCTATTCCCTTACTAAATAAAAATATTTATTTCGTATGAATACCAAACATGAGAGAGCCTGTCAGCATGCCAAATGTGCATGAACCATGTTGCAAGGTGATATGTACATATATTATCTGGATCTTTCTCATCAATACAAAAAATGCTCAAATATACACTATTTTAAAAGTAGGAAAAAAAAAACTTTCTCTTTGATACACCTTCCTCAACTGATAATACCCCTTAATCCTCTTAATGGCAAAATCCTTGTAGAGATTATCTTTTGCTTTTCCTTGAAGCACATCTTCCCATTTCCACCTCTAATTGGTCTTCCGTTTCCATCACTGATTTTCAACAATGACCTATGTATTTCTCAGTCCAATGCATATTTTATTCTTAAATATAATAGGTAAATATTAATTTATTAGTCAAGTAAGCAAACAAGTATGGGTATCTCTTGGTTCCGGACTAGGTTAGGTACATTCTCAGATAATGTCAAGTAAAAGTTCTTGGCTACCGTTCTCTCTGATGCTTTTCTGTATTATTCACTGGGCTCTCCTACTCACCTGTACAGCATTTCTGTGATTAAGGACACACTGTGAAAGTCTGATCCCTCCCTGGAGGTTGATTATGGAGACTTAAGCTCTATCCCCAGACAAGACAGCAGGAAGTAGTCAGGCAATAGTCTGCTAGTCAGAATAGGACCCCTAAGAAACAACTATATCATGTTCAGCCCAAATTTTGTCAGGATGAGGGACAGCAGAGGAGAATTTTACAGCTTTCCTTTAGCTGCTCATTAGCACATGTCACTCTATCTTTCATTAGCACATTTCCTTCTTATTTCATCTTGTGAGCCATCATTTCCCTTTGGGACACTGGTCAGTAGGGAGAATGAAAATTGTTCCTTCTGGCTCTGTATCCAAGAGACCAGGTTGCATCAGTTGAATCTAACTTTTGTCACTCCCACCTCATCCATCCTTATGCCTTGCTTAAGTCGGACATTTAAGCATCTTTCCCATATTTCAATTTAAAATTTTTACCATGTCTCCAACTATGATGCCATCTTCACTACTGACTTGGGTCTCCAAAGCATTGATTTGAGATGAGGATACAGCCACTTATTTTCTCTCCAGAATAGTGCTCTTCCCTCTTCAACAAGGTAGAAAACTGGACTCCTTTGTTAGGAACTATAAGCAGTGCACCCCTTAGGTTGTTCATGTGTTTTTCCAATCATGTTCATGACCCAAGTTAATATCTACTATTTATCCCTTCATTTATAAATTATTTGTAATTAAAAGAGCAAATTTTTATCTCTTTATGCACCATTACCTGAGCTAAGCACATTTATAGGGATTATCTCATTGAATTTTTACAGAAGTCAATTCTCTGAGATCAGTTCTGTACTCTTATTACCTCCATTCTACATTTACAGAAATGGGTGGGATACAAAGGTGAAATGTCTACCTAATTTGATAATCACAGTAAGGGTGAAACACTATTGAAACTCTGTCAAGATGTTTCCACTTCTTAGTCTCTTGGCTACTGTTTCTCAACCAGATGTTCCCCCTCCAGGAGATATTTGGCAATGCTTGGAGATAACTATCCTTGATCAACAGGCAAAGGAATGGTAATTTTAGCATCTGGTGGGCAGAGACCAGGCTTGCTGCTAAATATCCTATAATGCCCAGGAGAGCACCCATTAGAGAATCTTCCAGTCCAAAGTGTTAACAATGCTGATGCTGAGAAATTGCTCTAGACCAGAACGTCTCCAACTTCAGTGTGTAAAGGAATCTCCCAGGGATCTTCAAATGCAGATTCTGATTAGTCAGACCTCATGTGGGCCCAGAGTTTATGCATCTCAAACAATCCCTAATGGTGTTGATGCTTTAGGTCCTGGACTCCAGACTATTCTTTGAGTGTCTGAGCTGTCATCCAGTGTTAGAGTCAGGAGTAGGTATTTTTCCAGCAATTTTCCTCTTGACCACCTCAGTTCTGATTTTGCCTGGTCAAATTTTGGACTCAGGAGCTCAGCTTCTGCTTGTACTAATTTACATGGTTTCTGGAGGTTTTCTTTGTGACAAGAAATGAAAGATTGAATCCTTTTCTTTTTTATCTATGAACTGAGGAAAATGCCACCAATCTTATGGAATTGGTGTGAGAATTAAGGGTGAGACTATACTTAATCTTCATAGGAAATTGTAGCTTTGTTTCAGTTCCCCATAGACTAAGCTCCTTGTGACATTTAAAATGTCTTTCAAAAGAAGGAATGAGACCAACAGGGCCAAGTCCAGGAGATATCATGTTGTGATCTTGACTGTGTCCTCCTCCCAGGGCACCACACAGATAGTACCGTGCCCGACAGATCGCCTGTTGTTTGAGTGATATCTACCCAAATATATCAGGGCCATATATCTGGATACTCTAAATATTACCTTATAAGGGAAGAGAGAACTTACAGATGTAATAGTGTTAAGGATTTTGCATGGGGGCAATTGTCCAGGATTATCTTGAAGGGCCATCAATCAAAACACAAGAAACTGAAAATATATTACAAATATATCTGACATGAGGAAGGTTTGCTGTTCAATGTCAAGACAGTTATAATCAATATGTCTCCTTTGGGTGAATAATTAGGTCTAAAGTACAGCTTTTCTGAGTAGTGGTGATAACAAGGAGATGATGCCACTTGGAAACCACAAATTGACAAACAAGAAAGAGATTATTAAGCATATGTAATATCTCATTAATACATTGGATTCAAGTGAAAGGTTTTCTTAGGTGCATGTTAGATTTTGCTTTCAATCTAGTAATTAGTTATTTTTATTGTAGTAATGAATATATAATGTAAAATTTGACATTTAACTAGCTTTAAGTCTACAATTCATTGATATTAATTACTTTTAAAACTTGTACTAATTTCAACACATTACTAAAAACATTTTCATACCTCAAACCAGAAATTCTTACCCATTAAACAATAACTCCCCATTTCATCTGCCCCAACACATATCCTAATCTAGTTTCTGTCTCTATGAATTCGCATAATATCCACATAGGGAAACATTTTTAATGCCCAACAACAATGAATGGATTAACACATATGATATCTCCATACATAGGGATAGTATTTATTACTAAAAAGGAATAAGTTCTTTGTACATACTTAACATGGGCCAACCTTGGCTATGGGACATTCATTTGCTATTGCTTTTTCTTCACTTTTGCAGACACTTGCTTTACATGGAATCAGGAAGCCAAACGTGGCTTCCAGTATTTCTTTCCCTCGGACATTCTGAGAAGCCAGATATTCATATCTTTCTCTTTGGGCTGTCCTTGTCCATGTATATGGTTATCTCCACTGGGAACCTGTTCATCATCCTGGCCAGCAGCTCAGAATCCCAATTCCCTTGCTTATATTTGTTTTTTATCCTCTCCACTTTGTCTTTTTGTGACATCTTTTTCCCCTCCATCGTCTTCTTTGAGATGCTATGTAATATCCTGCATTACCTATGTCGGGTGTATAAGCCAAATTTTCAATATTGTTGTGCTTTTGGAAACATAACTCTTGACCTTGATGGTATATGACCTCTTCATGGCTATCTGTCCCCCTTACACTACGCTGTTATGAGGAACCCAAGCACTTTGTTCAGTTCCTTCTCCTCATCTTGATTGTCTGAGAGCTGGGGGAACTGCTTGAAAATTTATGTATCGTTGCTTTCTTTCTTTTCAGTAATTTAAATTCCTCACTATTTATAAGAACTTCCTGAAGTAATCAAGCTCAAATGTTCCAATACCCTTGTCAATAACATAACAATGTATTTTAGAACTCGCCTGCTGTCTGTGATTCACTTAACTGGAATATTTTTTCTCCAATTCTGATATTGTCTTCTCTGTTCTGAGAATTTTCCAATCTAGGGAGATTATAAATTTCCCTAATTACAATAATTAAATACAATTTAATTGTAAATCCTATTCACTTCTTGGTTGTCTCTCCCTTCTATGGCACATGCCTTTGCATCCACCTGAATTCTGCAGCCACAACATCCTTTAGTACAGTTCAGGTGTCCTCAGTGAATTACTCCACAGTCACCACCATGATGAACCCCTTCACATCCAGTCTGAGAACAAGGACATGAAAAGTCCATGGAAAGGCTTCTGGGCAGGAGGAGCAGCCTTATCTCCAGTTTCCAATAATTGTACCATCATTTACTTCTAAGGCATCATAAAAAGTCTCTTTAGCATCATATTGTTATCAACAGTCTCTTCAAAATGATCTAGGCCTTTTCCATCAAGAATTTCACAATTCCTCCAAAAAATACCCCTTACCCATTTATAACATCATCCCAGCATTTTGGAAATTGCAAAAGCACTTCCCCACTCCTTGGTACCAAATTCTGTATTAGAAAAGCGAAATACCAGAAATCTGTTGGTCTTTATAAAGGGTATTTATTTGGGGTAGAAATTTACAGGTACCAGGCTGTAAAGCATAAGTTTCTTCCTTTACCAAAGTCTGTTGTCATGTGTTAGAGCAACACAGCTGCTGATATTTGCCAGGGTTCTGGCTTCTTGGGTTCCTCTCTTCTCAGGGCTCCGATTGTCTCTGGACTCAGCTCCTCTCTTTCCTCCACAAGGTCAGCTGTAGACTATGAGACTCTCTAGGCTTTGCCTCTATCCACAAGGCCAGCTGTGAACTGTCAGGCAAACTGCTCGTCTCTTTTCCTGGGACCTTCTCTCCTTCCTCATGACCAAGCTCCTCTGTGTGCTTTCTTCCACAGGCTCTAGCATTAAAACTCCACATCAGAACTCCAACATCAAAACTCCGCCTCTGTCCTTTGCCATGTCTTTTATCTTTGAGACCTCACCCACCAAGGCACAGTGTTCAACACCCTACTGACATGGCCCAGTGAAATCCCTAATCATAACTTAATCATGCCCAGATGAACAGACCAGTTTACAAGCATAATCCAGTATCTATTTTTGGAATTCATAACTATATCAAACTGCCAAACTGCTACACATGGTCTATAATTTACATTATATTTTACACTTTGCACTGCACATTTTTATAGGTCAAACAAAATGTATAATTGCTTGTATCTGTCAATGTAATATCATGCAGATATATCTAAAAAAAAGCCACATGTTATCCCTATTGTTTCCTCTACCTCCCCTCAGAACCTCTGGTAACCAGTCTTTATATCAATGTTCCAAACTCTAGTATCATAAGTCTACTTTGGTCCATAGTTACATTCTCCCTCATCTTTGTTTGTTCTTTTACCTTGAAGATTTTGGGGTGGTGATGCCCACTCTGATTCTGATTCAGAGGAGCCTTAGTTCCCATTGGACAGATGGATAGAACAGTCTTGTTTGCAGTTGTAGATACTCTCTCCTTCTTCAGATAGTTGCTGTCCATCATCAGCCTTTTATTAGTTGTCCTGGGTGAGTCTGATTAACTGGAGAATTGGTGTTGGCTGCAACTTTGCTGAGTTTCAGGGTTCACCCAACATATGAACAGCTGGACCATTTAAGTTTCTGGGACATATTTAATGGGTATAGTACTAATTTTAAGTTTAAATAAATGGGTTAGGAAAACCATGTGTATGAAAATTATAAATGAATTTAACTCTGATACATTGGTGGAGATGGGTTATTATTTGTTCCAAGGCAAGGCCCACTGATGGGATGCTGATTTCCTGGTGTTCTCTGCCCTATCTATAGTGTCTAGGTGTCTCTAGAGTCCCCAGGAGCATCTTCACTTGAGGCATTGTTTACTGTGGCTATCACTTAGATCCTACCAAAATGTGCATAATCATATCCTCTGGAATGACCTGATGGCTCACTTTGAAATCTCTTAGTCATAAACATTCATTTGCATTTAATATTTCTCCCTTTTGGTCTAGGTCTTTCTCCAAATGCATCACTAGTTGGAGCTTGGTAATACTAATCCCTCAGATCCAGGGAAGCTGATCCCCAAAAGTCATGTCCTATATTGGGGGGAAGGTGGTGAATTTAAATGTTGTGCTTGGCTTAGAGGGAGGCCACATTTGAGCAACAAGGAGGCCCACAGGAGGTAACTCTTAAGCAATCTAATTTGCCAGGTTAAGTTTCAATTTCACAAGAAAAAGTTTTGTAAGTGTAACCATTAATACCGAGGGCCTGAAGCATTGGTCCACACTCCTTTGCTAGGCACTGCCCATATACTCTAAAAATTATTGCCACTCTATGAGAGAATGTAGCAGGACTCCCCAGGATGAGAATTCAATATTCCATCAGTTCTTCTGTGGGTCTCCATCACTGAGACAATACCCCATGACCACATGAACATATTCATACTCCATAAAGGCATGCATTAGGTGCAGCTCTCCACACATCCCCCCACCACTGACATCCTGGACCAATGATCCTCCCCTACAACTGCTCACTGCTGCCACCCCTCTACAACCAAAATACAAGGCCAAAAAACTAAACAATAATCAAATTTTTAAAATAAAATAACAACAAATAAAAATAACATTTTCATTGTGCCTTTCATAACTTTAAGATCTGTTATTTTAAATATATATACATATATGTACAATTTCTTCTGTATATTCCTCCAGTGTTTTATTTTTTGTTCACTTTATTTTCTGAAAAGCTTTGGGTTACAGAAAAGTAACATAGAAACTAGAGGGGATTCCCATACACCCCACTCCTGCTCCACTCCTGCCCCTCCCATATTGTCACTTACTAATAACAGCCTACATGAGTATGGTACATTTGTTACAATAGATGAGCAAATATGATTGCTGATAGATATGGCAAATGGTTTACATTTTGGTTTACATATTGCATCATACAGGAAAGTGGGACCATCTGATCAAGATAACAGAAAAAGTGGGGGATTTCCAAGTGTTTACAAAAGAAGAGCCCCAATACAATTAACATTTGTAACACAGAATGCAGGGCACTCAGGATCCAGGACCCCAGATCTAGCAGGACACAGAGTCAGGGATTCATGATGACTGTGGAGTGCAGGTAGTGAATGATGGCAGTCATAGGCCACCACAGCCAGAATGAAATTATCCAACACTCCAAAGATTAAGAAAAATTAGATCTGCATGAGGTAACCTTTATACATTGTGACTCTGATCTTTGTATGTTCACCAACATCTTTGTGACAGTGGTAGAGGTGAAACAGATGTCACAAAGTGACAGGTTGGAGAGGAAGTTAAGTATATGGTTGTGTGGAGGTAGGAGTCAGTGTTGGTGGTCAGTATGATGAACAAGTTCCCAAAATGGTGCCCAGGTTCATGGACAGAACAAGGTCAAAGAGGAAGGACTGCAATTCCAGTTTCTCTGAAAATTCCCAAAGGAGAAATTTGAAAATTCTAGTGTAATTTTCTTGTTCCATGCGTTTTATGTGATTATCCAGGAAAAGAGAAAAAACATGACAAATTTTCAAAAAAACAAACATTAGTAACCTATCTATAATGAATATTATGAATTCCAGAATGTATTTTGGATTTATTTATCAAATCTAAACAGATAGTGACATTTCTAAATAAGAAATGCTCTCCTACTTTCAAAATATTTACCAATCTGTCATGCATTGTAGGATTTTTATGGAAACTCATTAATTTATTTGTGGAATGAATTTTCAGTCTGGCTTTTCTGCAGAGACTTAATAGGCAATGGTAATAAAGTGCTGGAAAAAAAGTTACTTGCAATCTGATGATGGAAAAATAAAATAAGCAAATAAAATCACACCTATAGAACATGTCACCTGGTAACACCTGCTCAGATGAAGTGAATACGTAAAATTGAGATTTTCAAAAGGAGTACTGAATGTCCAGGCAAAGCTGGCAAATGGGGAAACGATTTAAGAGAGACTTTAAGATGTAGATGGTAGGATCCACAAGGGTGTCAGACATTTATGACCAGCAGAGGGAATGTCCAGGGCAAAAACCCTATGGAAAGGGCTTCATTGGATGATCAAAGTCAACAAGGAAGGCAGAGTGGCAGAGCATGAGTAAAAGGGAGTGGGATGAGAAATGGTGTCAGAGAAGGTTAAGAACAAGGTGGCGCCTGATGATGAAACTTCAAGATGTAGGGATCTCCTTATGTGCATGTTGTAATACTTGCACTTTATTAAGCTATTTGCAAAGATGTATTAATCAGGGTTCTCCTGAGCAATGAAACTAGCTGGAGGGAGATGATAGATAAATAGATAGATGATAGATAGATGATAGATAGATAGATAGATAGATAGATAGATAGATAGATAGATAGAATATACATATACAAGCATATTTATGTAAATATCAAATGATTGTCATAAGATTTGGTTCATAAGGACATAAAGATTAGTGAGTACAAATTCCATAAGGAAGACAACAAGGAATTAGAAACTCAGTGAAGTTAATATGGAATTACCCCACAGAAGCTGCACAATGGAGATTCCAATGAAAATGATGGTGAAATTCCCAGAAGAAGATGGATATTTGAAATAGAGATAGAAACTCTTCATTCTGACTAATGAAATACTCAGTGTTCCCTTTAAGACTCCAACTGACTGGATGAGGAGACTCTTGTAATTGCTGAAGATAATGTCCATTGTTGATTGTGGATGCAATCAGCCAAATTAAATCAACTGATTATTGATTTATATGCACTTATGAAATACTCTCACAGTAAAAATCAGGCCAATGTTTTCTTGACCAAAGAAATGGACACACAATCCAGCCAAGGTGACAAATGACCTTAACCATCACAATCCTCAACTAGTAAACTTGTTCTCCCTACACATCTTAAATGATACTTAATTTCTAAACAAAGTCAATAACAGAGACATACTTGCACATACCATAATTCAACTGCCCTACATACTACAGGAAATACGCTAACACTTTCCCCAGAAGAGGATTCAAGTATATAGGTAATATTAATTATTATCCTTGATCTCTTATGACTTAAATACTATAACATAAAATTTAAACAATTTATTTTATATAACATAGGAAGAAGGGAGGTGAAAATAAAAATATTTTGTTTATGTGTATAAACCAGCACATTCATAACAAAGCAAGGAAGAAATAACTATCTAATTCCTTATTTCGGAAACTGGTTATGTGGTCATAGCTATATTTAAAACTACCTCTTCCTCTACTCATTCCATAGTCACTGTACCCTCAGTAAGTTCCTCATCTAGTCATGACTATTTTCTGGTGTGGTGACCCAATTCTTCAATTCTGAGAGGTCTGGGCTTGGGTTTTTGCAGTTTTTCATTGATTTTGATCATAGGGCATAACAGTATTAAGAGATGCCCTGAGGGATCTCTTATATTCCAGGCAAACTCTTCTTTACATACATTGCATAATAGTAGTTCTAAATCCATTTGATAATCAGGATCATTCACTGAAGCCAGTACAGATTATTCTTTCTTTTTCTGTTGGTTCAAATGTATGAGGAGCCCCAAGTGGTCCATTAATAATCTTCCTTTCCAGTTCAATGGAAACAGTGTTCAGTTTCCTCATGTGAGCACTCTTCCCTTTAAAAATAAGATCTTTACACTAGCAAAGCATAAGGCTGAAGATACAGGAAGCAAAAGTTTTCTAATGAATAACTACGAGTAATACTGAGTGGTCCTGCTCCCATTTGCATACCTTGATTCCTGGACCCATGAATCCTGGCTATGGGATAAACAGTAAAATAGACTGGATGTTGATTTAGAGCATATACAGCCTCCTGGAGAACATTGCCACAGCACCACAAAGGTTTGTCACACAACTACTAGAATAATTGAGTCTTCCAAAGGTCATTCCATTGATTACCAAACCAGATGCATCCACATGGTGGGGAATATTGTCAGATCAGTGAATTCCATGAGCAAGCACCCATTCCCATATTTCCTCTGTTGATAAGTGGGTTCCTTCATCAGAAGTAATGGTGGGTAAGATAATATATCAGTCTGACAAAGGGGTGCCAATGCAAAGTACCAGAAAAGTGTTGGCTTTTGTATAGGTTATTTATTTTTGGGTAAAAGCTTATAGTCCCAAGGCCATGGAAAATCCAACCCAAGGTAACATAACAGGTTCTTTCTCAACAAAGTCAGCTGCTATGTGTTGAAATAAAATGGCAAGTGATCTCTGCTGGTCTCTGCCTTCCCTTCCAGGCTTCCTGTTCCTCTTGAGGCTCCGTGTACCCAGCTTCTTTCCAATCCCAGTTGCAGACTTTCATTGGGCTTGTCTCTAAGGACTTCTTTTTTTTT
>JAKSZT010016352.1:74486-169419 GCA_026826555.1 Tolypeutes matacus | reverse complement strand
AACTCCCAAAGAAGCCCCTGTATTTCAACTGCTCATCCCCTCCCTACCCAAAAACTGTCAAGTGGCCACTGGCTCCACCTCATTGTTATAATTTCTTGCATTGCAAGAATCACCATATGTGAGCAAGAGAATACCATCAAGTCCACTCTAGTCCATAGTTCTTCCCCCAATCCAGAGGCGACTGGTTTGGTGATGTCCACTCCAACTCCAAGTGAGAGAGGGCTTATATCCCATGGATATGGTGGGTGGGATGATCCTGCCTGCAGATGCAGGCCCTCTCCATTCTAAGGACTTCTTATATCAGTCTTGGCTCTCTTCCCAATGCCAGCTGTAAGCCATCAGGCAAATGGCCCATCTTTTCCTGGGGCTTTAGCTGTTTGAGCCTTCTTTCTGTCACATGGCTGGATCAAAATTACTGAGTTCTCTCTTCCATGTCTGCAAATCTGTGTGAGTGTCTTTATATCAGAACCAACAAAAGGGCTGGGACTCAACCTGAGTCACACCATCTGAATTAGTTGAATTAAAGCCCTAATCCTAACTGGTAATATAAGCAAAGACAACTCAGCTGAATTTAACACAATCAAAGGGTATCATACCCAAAGGAATATATTAGTTTGCAAACATAATTTATTTTTGGGATTTATGAAAATAATCTCAAAATACCACAGATACCATGACATTAGATAAGGCGTTCTATAAGTCCACAGATGGTAGTTTCACAGAAGCATTGCCTGCAAGGAAAACAGATCCATATCCAGAGTACAGCAGTATTCTTGTAAGAAATAAAATGCAGCCTCATCCATTACAAAAATGTCTAATGTAAAGAACCTGCCACCAGGTAACAGGCTGATCACTTATAGGGAATGGTGCCATATCAGGGAATGAGTGTTGGTTCTGCAGACTGAACACTCAGTAGTGGCCATGGCCAGGTAGGTTTTGGAGAGGGTAAGTCTTTGTTGCTGAACCCATGCATAAAATCCATTCCTACTACCAATGGCCATTTTGTTCATGAGCCCATTAAGCAATGACAGGAGTGGCTGGTGAAAGAAGCCACTGGTAACCACAAATTCAGTCATCTTATTCACTTGAATATTAAAATCACTCTATGCTAAAGTCATCCTCTGGTGAGCATTCATATGGGACATAAATACTTACTGTTTTTATCCAGTCAGGAAGGTCTATACAGATACCTTTTCACAAGATATCTTTGTCAACAATTTTCCATTCATGTTAATTCCAAATCCCTGATCATCCAGCCAAATCATGGGCCAGATCCTATGAATCAATATACAAATACACTTCTGGCTATTTCTCCTTTCAAACAAAATGTATAACCAGGTACACTGCTCTAAGTTCTGCCTAGTGGAAGGATTTCATTTCACTCTGTCCTTCAGGGATATCCTATAAAGGAGATGTATTGCTGCAGGTGTCTACTTACAGTTGGTACCTGTACATCATGCAGAAACATTACATAATGAGTCCCACATTTTCCTTCTTTAGTCAATTCATCATGGGGATCACCCCTTGAAGTCATTACTGCTGCCTGGGAAACAGAAGACAATGAGGTAGGAGTGGGAGCCATGGGCATTTGGGTCACTTCCTCCTGCAGCTTACCTGTGCCTTCAGGGACAACATGAGTCAGATCTCTTATATACCAAGTTCATTTTATGATACAGTCCTGTTGTGCACATCCAGTTTTATGGCTTGGTGGATCAGAAAATAAACCAACTCATGATAGGCAACTAAGTTCTCATGACAACCTGGTGACCCATGGTATAAGCAAGCATTTGGCCTCTACAAAGACCCAATAACCTTCCCCATGACCACCAAACAACCCATTAGATCTTGACTGTTCCCTTATCCCCAGCCCCTTTGGGTAATCTAAGCACCTCTTAAAATATATGTATATATATAACATTTTTGTAAGCAAATACACATATATGCATATATATTTATATATCATTTTGCAAATGTTTGTATGTATTGTGAGAATTTTGATATTTACCCATAATAAAAAAAAAAAAGACCCAATAACATTGAAAGAAAAAAATCACATGATCATCTCTATAGATGCAGAAAAAGCATTTGACAAAATACAGCACTCTTTCCTGATAAAAACATTGCAAAAGATAGGAATAGAAGGAAACTTTCTGAATATAATAAAGGGTATATATGAAAAACCCAAAGCTAACATCATTTTCAACGGTGAAATCCTAAAAGCCTTCCCTCTGAGATCGGGAACAAGACAAGGATGCCTACTATCTCCACTCCTATTTAACATTATTTTAGAAGTACTTGCTAGAGCATTGAGGCAAGAAAAAGATAGAAAAGGCATCCAAATTGGAAAAGAAGAAGCAAAAATTCCATTATTTGCAGATGACATTATCCTATATGTAGAAAGCCCTGAGAAATCTACAATGAAGCTTCTAGAACTTATAAAGGAGTTCAGTAATGTTGCAGGCTATAAGATCAATGCTCAAAAATCAGTAGCATTTCTGTACACCGTTAATGAGCAATCTGAAGAGGGAATCAAGGAAAAAAAATCATTTACAATAGTATCTAAAAGAATCAAATACCTAGGAATAAATTTAACTAAAGATGTAAAGGACCTATATACAGAAAACTACACAACACTGGTAAAGGAAATCAAAGAAGACTTCAATAAATGGAAGAATATTCCCTGTTCATAGATAGGAAGACTAAACATCATCAAGATGTCTATCCTACCCAAACTAATCTACAGATTTAATGCAATCCCAATAAAAATCAACACTATTTTTTAAGGAACTGGAAAAACTAACTACAAAATTTATTTGGAAAGGTAAGAGACACCAAATTGTCAAAGACATATTGAAAAAGAAAAATGAAGTTGGAGGTATCACACTACCTCACTTTAAAATGTACTACAAAGCTACAGTGCTCAAAACTGCATGGTATTGGCACAAGGATAGACACACTGACCCATGGAACAGAATTGAGAATTCTGATATAGATCCTTGCATATACAGTCATCTGATATTCAACAAGGCCATGAAGCCCACTCAGTTGGGAGAGAATGGCCTCTTTAACAAGTGGTGATTGGAGAACTGGATATCCATATCCAAAAGAATGAGAGAGGAATACCATATCACACCTTATACAAAAATCAACTCAAGATGGATCAAAGATCTAAATATAAGAGCCAAAACCATAAAGACCTTGGAAGATAATGTAGGGAAGCATCTACAGGACCTTGTAAGAGGAAATGGTTTCATGAACTTCACACCCAAAGCACGAGCAGTAAGAGAAAAAATAGATTAATGGGATCTCATCAAAATTAAAAACTTCTGTACCTCTAAGGATGTTATTAAGAAAAAGAAAAAAGGCAGCCTATCCAATGGGAGAAAATATTTGGCAACCATATATCTGATAGGAGCCTAATATCCTGCATATATTAAGAAATCCTACACCTCGAAAATAAAAAGACAAATAACCCATTTAAAAAATGGGCAAGTGACCTGAAAAGATACTTCTCCAAGGAAGAAATACAAATGGTTAAAAAGCACATGAAAAAATGCTTAATATTGCTAGCTATTAGGGAAATGCAAATCAAAACTACAATGAGATACCATTTTACACTCATCAGAATGGCAGCTATTAAAAAAACAGCAGACTATAAGTGTTGGAGAGGATGTGGAGGAATAGGAATCCACATCCACTGCTGGTGGGATTGTGGAATGGTCCAGCCACTGTGGAGGGCAGTTTGGTGGTTCCTCAGAAAACTAACAGTAGATCTTCCATATTATCCAGCAATTCCACTGCTGGGTATATATCCGCAAGAATTGAAAGCAAAGACAGAAACAGATATATGTGCACCAATGTTCATAGCGGCATTGTTCACAATTGCCAAAAGTTGGAATTAGCCCCAGTGCCCATCAACAGATGAATGGATAAGCAAAATATAGTACATACATACAATGGAATATTACTCAGCTGTAAGAAGGAATAAAGTGCTAACACACGGAATAACATGGATGAATCTTGAAGACCTTATGTTGAGTGAAGCAAGCCTGGCATTGAAGGATGAACAGTATATGACCTCACTGATTTGAATTGAGGAAAGTGAGCAGTCTCTGAGAACCATTGTCTGAAAGATAGGTTAATAAGGGAGAGAAGGAGAAGAGAAGATTGTGAGCCATTACACATATGGATATAATCTATGGTAAAGTGATAGAGTATAGTTGCGTATTGAAGGACAGGTCAAGTGGGTAGTGATATTACTGGGTTTGGTGGTGCAAGCCTGACAGGTGGGTAGATTAGGAAGGGTGTGTTAGAATACCCAGAATACTGGGGGGATAGATGAGAGGGGGACTAGGTGAACATGGGATTTGTGGGTATGATGTTGAAAGTGCAGAAGTGGGAATGCTCTTATGGCAGTATGACAAGGTAGTGTCACTGTTTTAGGGTGTAGGTTTGGGGGCATTCAGGAAGGGGTGCATCTGGAGCAGGTTTCTGGGGAGTATGTGAGTGTTCATCCTGTCATAATGTGTTGAGTCAGGGAGTGGTGACCCACACGGTGAGTGGGAAGGAGATGGACTCCCATCTTTGGGAGGACTGACTCACCCAGAAACAGACAGGTGTCTGTCTCTTAGGAACAAGGGTGGATCCTAATAGGGGAGGACAATCAACATGTCAAGACCTCTTGTTGCATGTAACTATGAATCTTGTCATCCAATGAGTCAAGACAGGAGAGTGTCATGTGCCCCAGGGGGATGGGGAGGAAGGAACAAAAAAGATCAAACAGGGGGTATTTAGTGGTCAGGGGAAATGTTTTTCATTACCTTACAATGATGGACACAGGACATGGTAAATATCATCAAAAATTATTAAACTGTACCATCTAAATTGTAAACTATACTGTAAACCATTGACAATATTTAGTAGCTAAGCTTCACTATCTGTATAACAGTTATAAAAATGCTACCATCCACATAAAAAAGGTTTTAATATGGGGTGAGGAAAGGGGAAGCAGGTTAGGTATGTGGGAGTCTCTAGTATTCTGTGAATGACTTTGCTGTGACCTAAAACTTCTTTGAAAATTAAATGAAAATTCAGGAGACACTGGGGAGTGAGAGGGGGAAGGTGCCAGAGTACAGATTGGACACCCAATAAGGCAGTGATAAAAGGAAAAATGTTAAAAAATCAAAACAATTTTTTTTCTTTTTTCCTATTATCTGAATATCCCAATCCTTTAATTTTATTTCTAGTTTTTTTTTTTTTTAAGTTTCCATGTATTTTACCTCTTATATTTAAATGTATCTTTATTATTTCATTTTCCTATTAATTGTATTAGGCTATTATATGGGCTTCATCTTCAAGGAAGGTTTGGATCACAGAAGGAATATAGAGGGGGCAGCGTAGGATAATTTCTGGGGGGTGTCTGGGATAGGGGTTTCATCAGAGGAGGTTCACCTGAACATAGATGGAGGATATATAAAATTGCTCAAAGGATCAAGGGGTGGGGCATGGTCACAGTGGGTAGACAATCACTCAATAAATGAGGGAATACTGAATTCCCAGCCTGGAGAGATCTGCCACATTCTCCAAGGGAGCAGCAAGAGTCCTCCCAGTGCAGGGGCAGTGTCTGCCAAAGGAGTAGGGTCCACTGATGGGTTCTTGTTATTGATGATTAGCCTTACAAGTCTTTGCTCTTGTAATTGAAACTTAACCTACTGTTATGGGGTACCTAAGGGTTGCCACCTGAGAGCCTCCTTGTTGCTCATATGTGGCCTCTCTCTAAGCCAAACTCAGCATTACCTTCCCCCCAGCGTAGGGCATGACTCCCGGGGATGAGCCTCCCTGGCAATGAGTGATTAATACCAAGTGCCAACTGGCAATACAACTGGAAAAGACCTTGAATAAAAGGGGGAAAAGGTAAAGACAAATGAGTTCATGTGACTAAGAGACTTCAAAGAGAGTAGAGAGGTCATCCCAGAGGTAACACTTATGCACACCTCAGTAGGATCTCATAGAACACCAAAGTGGATATCACCACACACAGAGGGGCTCCTGAGGGCTCTGGAGACACCCAGGTCCTATATAAGGGGCAATAGCTCCAGAGATTGATGCCTTATCGGTGGGATCTACTTTGGAATCTGTGCTCCAAGAGAGTGACAGAGTTGGATTCAAATAAGTCCTCCCTGCACATGGTCCATCAGTCCCTTCTATTCAAACCTATATGTGATGCTAGAGTTTGTAGGTGTACTTCCAGAGACTGGAGCCTCAGGCCTGCCCATGTGCCAGCTGTGTCTGGAATCTCAACTCCTACTCTACAGCTCAATGGACTCATCCAAGTCACCTGGTGAGAAGACAATGATGGACAATGCTCATCCTAGGGAATGGAGAAAGCCTGCAGCTACAGGCAGGATAATCCCACCCACCATATCCATGGAATATAAGCCCCCTCTCACTTGAAGATGGAGTAGACATCACCATCCCAAACTCCTCAGGATTAGGGAAAGAGCTATGGGCTAGAGTGGACTTAATGGTATTCTGTTGTAGACATAATGTAATTCAAGCAATGGAAAAAATTACAACAGTGAGGGTGAGCCAGTGGCCACCTGACACTTTTGGGGCAGGGAAGGGAAAAGCAGTTGTAATACAGGTGCTTTTTAGGACTTGGGAGTTATCCTGAGTGACATTGCAATGACAGACATAGGTCATATTACATTAGCATATAACCTGCAGAACTGTGTGGGAGAGAGTGTGATCTTTAACGTGAACTATGGTCAATGCTTGGTGGCAGAGTCCCAGGATGTGTATATCTATTGCAGGTAATGTGCCACACTGATGAAAGATGTTTATTTGGGATGTTGTGGGAGGTGTGGGAGGTGGAGAACATGGAAATCCCTGTAATTTTTGTGTAACATGTATGTAATCTGAGCATCTTTTAAGATATATATATATATATAATAAAAACAAAATAAAATAAAATACATAAAATAAAACTACAAAAGAAACCAGTCACATATATTGAAATAAAGTCACTAAAATAAAAAATATGATACAATACTATAAAAAAAAAAAAAAGACCCAATAATAGGGCAAAAGATGTTTCTTAAAAGGAGAGACAATATCTACAGAGAATGACAGGGCTTTGTTCCAAATTCCTAAGTGTCTGCATTGTGAATTTCTCTTAGATTACGCCCACAGCTCCAAATAGCCAATCTATTTGCCACTGAAACTTTAAGCATCGTTGGATCTCCTGGATCATAAGGCCCATGTGTCAGAGCAATTTTCACAGAAGTAGGAACTGTTGTAAAGCCTCCTCTTGTCCAGGTCACCTGTAAAATCTAGCAGCTTTTAAGGTCATTTGGTGAAGGGGCTGGAATACCACACCCAAATGAGAAATATGTTCCCTCCAAAATCCAAAGAGTACAAATTGGTGTTGTGCCTCCTTTTTAGTTTTGGGAGGATCCAGTTCTTCATCTTTGAGAGGATATCTAGAAATGACCTGCACCTCTGGGCACCTAGATTTCACTGAGGCCATTGAGTTTTTGTTGATTTTTCCTGCCACCCACTGATATGCAAATGCCTTACCAGTATGTCTAGAGTAGTAGCTACTTCTTGCTTACTAGGTCTCATCAGCATAATGATGTCTTTTGGAAGGAAATGGTCATCAAGATACCTAGGGTTGATTATGAAATAAGCCTGGACAGTTGATATACACCTGAAGTAGTACAGTGAAAGTGTGTTTCTTAATGGCATTGCCAGCTGAAGGTAAATTGTTTCTGGTGATCTTTACTAGCAGGTAACAAAATAAAGAATTTGTCACATCAATAGCTATATAACATGGACATAAGCTTTCCAGCTTCTAAAAGTATACAATGGGTTGACTGTAACAATAGGAATTTATTGGCTCACACTTTTTAGGCTAGGAGAAGTGTCAGCAAGGAGATACTTTGTCCTTGAAGAATGTTCTGCGGCTGGCTAATAACAATCCTTGGGTCCTTGGCTTGTCTCTCAAATGTCAGTACGCATGATGACATCATCTCCCTTCTCTCTGGGTTCCTTTTCCTTCCAACATTTTACTGGGGCTTTCTCTCTGAGGTCTTCCCTATATGGCTTCTAGCAATAGGATTAAGAGCCATCCTGATTCAGTTGGCTACATCTTAACTAAAATTAACATCCTCAAAGGTCCTTTTTACAAAGGTTCACACTCACAAGAATGGATTAAGATTAATAACAAGTTTTTTTTTCTGGAGGGCATAATTCAGACTACCACTATAGTTACCAGTGGATATGTTGATTTGCTAAAACAATGATTCCACATCTGGAACAGCAGCTGCATTTAGAGTCAGCACCTTGTTAAGTTCATGATAATCCACTGTCATTCTCCAAGATCCATCTGTTTTCTGCACAGCCCAATAGGAGACATGAAGGTGATGTGGTAGGAATCACCACCTCTGTACCCTTCAAATTTTTGATGGTGGCAAGATCTCTACAATCCCTCTCAGAAGCCACTATTACTTGTGTCTCACTATTTTCCTGGTTAGAGGCAGTTCTAGTGACATCCACTTGGCTATTCCTACCATAATAGCCCTCACTGCACAGGTCAGGGAAACAATGTGGGATTTCTGTCAGTTGCTGAGTATAGTGTTTCTCCATTATGGTAGCCACGTTCACCTTTTCTTTGGAGATTAAGTGCTGCCACTTGCTTCTGCCAAACTGGAATCCAATCATCCCAATTGTGTTTAAGGATCCAAGTTCAGTGACAGCAGTTCCCATACTAATATCTTATATACAGAAAAAAGTGAGGGCCTTCAGGGATAGGGTTGATGAATTTCTCTCATAATTTATTCCTTAAAATTGTGGTAAAATGTGTGTTCTCTGAGCATTCCTTGTGTGTGTGAGCAGGTCTTACATGATGAATCCACTCCAGCACTCAAATCTCTCTAAGCCTGTAGGTTCCCTCATCTACATTATTCCAGGGTAGTTCTGGCATTTCACTGTACATTTCAATTACTGTAGGCTGCTGTTAAGTCCATGCTTCAGCCAACCACTTGAACAAATGGATACAGCTTTTCTTTTTTTTAATATTTAAAAAAAAATTTTAACAGATACTTAGATTACATAAATGTTATACAAAAAATATAGGGATTCCCATGTGCCCCATGCCCACACCTCACACACTCTCCCACATAAACATCCTTTATTAGTGTGGCACATTCATTACGATTGATAAATGCATCCTGGGGCTTTGCCTTTAAGCATGGACCATAGTTCACATTGTAGTCTACACTCTCTCCCACACAGTTCTGCATGTTATGTGATGATATAAAATGGCCTATATCTGTCATTATCATGTCATTCAGGATGATTCTTGAGAATCATCCTGAATGGTACAGCCCTTCTAACCCCTTGAGTTACATGATTCAATCCAGAATCTCTGCTAAGGGTGCCCTTATGAATATATTCAGTTGGATACAACTTTTTTTTCCTTCCACCATTATCCCACATCCTTCATATATATTCACATGCATATTCCCCTGATTTCTCTCTGTATACATTGGAAAACTCATGCAGTTCTTTTGGAGTGCAACACACCTACCATGAGTCACACATTTTACCTCATCTTTGAGGGCCTGTTGGGACTTCATGTTAGTTATTGGTCTGAAATAAAAGAAGTGTGATGGTGGTGGTTCATGAGGGAAATTAGCTGTGTCTTGCAAGCCAACTACTCAGGGCATTCTATTACAGGTTCAGCCAATGAAATATGGTTAATTTTTTCAGCTGGGAATGGGAAGGTTGACTGCTCAGAGCGGACTGTACATCAGGTGGCTCAGTCCTTTGAGCAGACCATTACAAGTTTACCTGGCAAAGAACACTCCCTGCAATCATCATCCATATGGCCCCATCCCAATTTTCAGGATCCCATTCTTTATCAAGGTATGCCCTCACTTTAACAGAAGACACCCTGAATATTGTTAATTCAACTTGCACTGAATTCACCACTAACACATGAGACTAAGCAGATAGTTTTCAGAGCTCTCAAGCCAGCTGCCACAAAACCTAAGAGTTTCCTTCAGGGCACATATGGACACTTTCATGTCCTTCAGGTGATGTTTGACATACAAACTTGAAGCCCAGAGGTCAATCTTTTCCTGCTCTGATGACTATGCAAACCTTACTATACACACACATATCCACTCATGGAAACACTCACAGAAACACACACACAGAGACACACACAACACACACAATCACAGAATGACAGACACACAGACATAGACTAAGACAAACAGACATAGACACACAGACACAAGCAAGGACATATACACACACACACAGAGAGACTTACATGCACACATACAGAGATGTACACAGTCAAACACAAATACACACAGAAAGATAGCAGGCACAAGTGTACATACAGACACATAAACACACACATTCAGGAAAATACAGACACAAACGCACCACAGAATGTTCTCCTGCTGCAAGGTTTATATTGCAAAATTGGAATGATAAATGATTTTACTAACCATCTTGATTTACTTGAGCTTCCATTTTCACCAGGGAAATATAAGAAGAAACAGAAGCTAATTAAAGCAGGCTGACATACCAATGATCCTTTGCAGTGCTGATAAACACCCCTGCCCCAGCTGGGGAGAAGGAACTATAACAAAGAGATCAGGCTGACACCAGCAATGCCTGCCGATCTTCACAGAAGTCCACAACCTTGCATTAACCTTCCTCTTGCTAATAAATGAACTGGGCAAGTACACCCACCTGGGACAATCCACATCCCCCATAGTCCACCTAATTCACATCTTATTCATAGATCATGGAGCACACATACTAATCATAATTCATGATCCCTTTTTCCCTCCCCATGCCCCCATGCCTTAGCTTTGTTTCAAGAAGCCATATAAGCTGCTGCCCCACTTTGAGCAGAAATCTCTTTTGGGGCTGCTTCTGCACTAATGCAACTTTAGCTCAATAAACATGCTCTGTACCTACTTTTTGAATCTGTTTTATTTTCAGTGCAACAATATCATGCTTTTCTCACTCCAAGAAAAACTGAGAAAGCCAAGAGTTAATACAGCTCAAGCTGACAGAATCATATTATTTCCCCAAAATATTTAGAAATGCTATCCAGAAATGCAAAGTGTCTTTCATATGAATACTCAGGGCTTCATTTTGGTATGGCAACTGTCTGTCCTGTGTGTAAAGAAACATAGAAATCTGCTACATAATCAGAGAGAGAGAAATGCAATTTGTCTGATGGAAAAGAAAAATTATAATCTCAAATCGAAATTCAGGGACTGTGACAAAGAAACTTTCCTTGGTTCTAGTGGACTTCCATCCTTGGTAATATAGCTTCAGATCCAGAGAAAGTAATAAAATAGCAAAAATCAATTTATCCAAAAAAAAGGTACTGATATTTTTACGGTGTCAAGACAAGACACAAAATGAACACTCCATGGGTAAAATGAGAAAAGTGAACAAGCCAATATTATATAAAAGAAAATATATTAAGTACCACAAAAGTTGGAAATTTGTTTTATGTGAATTGGCAGTGTTATGCTAAAATAAAACAAGTAGAGATTAAAAAGGAGTGCAGAGGAAGTTTATTGAGCTAAAGTTGCATTAATGCAGAAGCAGCACCAAAAAGAGATTTCTGCTCAAAGGCGTGAGCAGAAGGGATGGAACAGCTTATATGGCTACAAGAGACAAAGAAGAGGTTGCAGGTGGATGGGAAGAGATAAGGGAACGTGACTTATGGTTAGTACGTGTATACCGTGAGCTGCTTGAGTTACAGGGTTGTTTGGGTTGTGAGTCCTTGAGGTGGGCAGGAAATCCTTGAGGCTCAGTTCATTAATTAGCAAGCAGGATGGGGTGGTAGGTTTGTAACAATCTGGTGAATGTCAGCAGCAGGCTTTGTTGGTGTTAGCTGGGGCACTTTATTCCTCTCAGGCTGAGGCATGGGGTTTTATTTCCACTGCAAAGGATTGTTGGTATATCAGCTTATTTCAGTTAACCTGCACTTCTTCTTTATATGTCCCTGGATAAAATGGAAGCTCAAACAAATTGAGGTTAGTAAAATCATTCACTATTCCAATTACACTGTAGAATACATTGAAATGATATTAATGCCAAAATTTTTGGAATCAGACCAAAGTAATACTGAAGCTCAGATCTACATACATCAGCCATTGAAATTTGATAGGAACAAAACCATTTTATGTCTGAATACAATCACCTATATAGGAATGATCTGGGTATCTCTCAGCTCCAGGCTAGGCTGGACTGGCTCTTAGATGATCTCAAGGCAAAGATCTCAGCTTCCATTCTCCATGAACCTTTTCCTGAAAATTCTAATGAGTTTTCAAACTCACCAGGATGCTGTCTCTGAGAAGAAACTCTCCATGTGGAAGTGCAAATTCACTTCTGGGTGGTTGGTGATAGGACTGTAGCTCTTTCACCATCAAGACAGCAGGAAGGAGTCAGGCATCAGTCCCCCAGCCAGAGTTGGGCTCCCAAGGATACAAGCAGGTCCCATCCAACCCAGGGTTGCACAAGGCGATGGCTGCTGCAGAGGAAATATTTTCAGCTTCCTTATAACTGCTCATTAGCATGTTTCCTTGTTACTTCAACCCAGGAGACATCATTTCCCTGTGGGACACTGGTCTGGACAGAAAGGAAATTTTTATGACTGATGCTCTATTCCCAATAGCCCAAATGTGAGTCAGGGGAATCTCATTTCTATGATTTCTCCTTCATGAACTCCCCTGCCTTCCACAGACGTAACCTCCTAGCAACTTACCCCATCCACTAACTTAAAGTTGTTCCAAAGTTTAAGACTGGGGTGCCAACCTGGACCAGGCCACTTAGATCTCCAAAGCTCTGACATTTGTTGAAAACACAGCCCTTGTCATTACCTCCAGAAATTTGCTATTCTCCTCTTCAATAAAGAGGAGAACTATATTCATTATATATAAAATCATGGTTGCTACAGTACTTTGCTTCATGAGGCTTTGCCAAAACAATTAGGAATGGCATGCTTATAACTAAAATTACCACCTGTCATTTTGTCCCTCGTTTACAAAATGTTTGCTCATTAAAGAAATATATTTACATCTTCTTACACAACAAGCCCTGAAACTAGAAATAAGAATGATCTTTCATTTTTTTGTCCATATATCCTTGACTGGTGCTCAATATATTTTGTTAATAGTTCTGTTAATAGTTCTATTAATTTAAGACTAAACAAGAAATAAAAAGCTATATATATATTTAAACTTCACACTCTAGTAAAATAAATAGAATTTAAATTTGCATTGTAACCATATTCAAGTGTACAATTCACTGGGAATATTTACATTCACAACATGTGGCAACAAAAAATTTACCTAAACTCTCTCATCACCTCAGAAATTTGATACACATTAATTTAATATCATCATTTTACAACTCAGTCCATGGTAACATGAGCTACTATCCTCCTCAATGAAATTTACTTGTTCTTCCTATTTCATATAAGCAAGACCATAACATATGTTTCTTTTTGAGTCTGTTTTATTCCTCTCAACATTGTGTATCCAATGTTCATCCATGTTGTAGCATGTATCAGATGTTCTATCCTTTTTGCTGCTGAATAATATTATATTTAGTGTACAAATCACCTTTGGTAAAAAAGAAGCTCCTTGGGAACTGGCAATGTTCTTTTTCTGGTTTGTGTTCTGGTTCCATGGATTGTATCCAGTTTTTTAAAAATCTGATGAGCTTGAGATATGACATTTTTCTTATATATATTATAGTAGGAAATAAGACTTTTTAAATGTCTCCTATTGTATATCCATTTATACTATATTCTTGAAGTCCATTCTTCATGAATGATATTGTTTTCACATCTATAAATGCAACAGCTTTTGAAAAATAAAAGGAGCTTGAGTCCTTTAAACCTTTCTGAACTGCCATATCATCTGTGGAATGACTATCTCTAGGCATGTGATGTGTGAATGAAAAAACTAAAATTTCTTAATACCACTATTTTGCTGGGTTTTCTGTTACTAGCAACTGAATTCTATCCATAATTAGATTCATTGTTCTTGACACAGTTTAGAATTATTGTAACATTTCACACTAGGAAATGAACTTCAAGAGAATATAAAAATAGTTAGATATATTTATTTTGTAATAGTTGCACAATGATGTTGCATTTTCTTCTTTGATGACTGCTGCACATAAAAGAATGCTTTGAAAAATTAGAAGACCTCCAAAATAGTACTATTAGAAGAAGGCAAAATCTGAAAACACACTTTCAGGGAACCAGATAAATAAAACAAAGTATAAACACATATATATGTAAAGACAAAGTGAACATGAAACCCATTTTCTCCTGCAAAGGAAGCTGGAATTGATCACTGAACATCAATTCATAAGCTTCCTGCTGATAACTCTGGATTCTCCATGTTCCCCCATCTCTCCTCAACCATTCAAGAAGAGGTCATGTCCTGCCATATGAAGACAACTAACACCTCTAATTCCTTCTACTTTTCAATGAATGTGTCTCTTCTCTGTTGTCTACTTGCAATTGAAATGTGGCCTGGACTAGGCAACACAATGATTTCATGGAAGGAATGTCAAAACCTGGTCCATGAAGATAGAAACTGAGTAGAGAGTGGCGATCCAATGCTCAAACTGGGTAGCATCTATGATAAGTTAAATGGGGATCATGGTGGTGCAGTGATGTGTATAGGGTCCACAATGCTGGATAGTGAGTGTGAGTGGGGTTGTGGGATGGGTTGGACTATCCATAGACCTGAGGGGAAGGATAGAGGAAGAAACAGGTGAACTCTGGGGAAGTAGGGGACTGTGATTGAAATTACAATCATAAGAGTGTTCTTTTGGCAACTATGGCAAGGGAGGATCACTGATACAGGGTGTCAGTGATGAGGGGATGTGTGCAGAAGGGTACACCTGGAGCATGCCTATATGGAATATGAATATGTTCATGTGCTAATAACAAGGGGTGTTATCTCAGTGTATGGAGACCCAGACAATAAATAAGGAAATATTATATTTACATCCAGTGGAGATCTGCTCCATTCTCTATTGGTGGCAAGAATCTGTAGAGTAATAGGCAGTACCTCATAAAAGTAAATAGACCAATACAACAAGCACTCGAAATTAGCGCTTGTACTTATGAACCTTATTCTTGTAAAATTGAAACAGCATAATATTATCTATTGCCTAAGAGTTACCTCCTTAAAACCTCCATTTTACTCAAATGGTGCCTCTCTTGAAGTCAAACTCAGCATATAGGCTCACTACATTTGCCCCAGCATGGAACTTGACTCCCAGGGATGACCATCCCTGGCAATGAGAGATTATTACCATGCACCAACCAGAGAAACATTTAGAAAAAGACCTTGACCAAAAGGGGGATAAATTAATACAAAAGAGTTTTTATGGATAAGAGATTAAAAATGAGTCAGGAGGTCATTTCAGAGCTTAAACTTAGGGACATCTCAAGCGGATCTCACTGACTGATGCAGTAAACAGTGCCTCAAGAAGGGCTTCTCCTGAAGGCTCTAAAGACATCCAGACACTATAGGCATGGCACACAACCCCATGAAATCAGCACGCCATCAGTGGGCCTTACCTTGGAATATATGATAACATATTTATCCAATGTAATAGAATTAGACTCATTTATAATTTCCCTACACATGATTCTTCTACCCATTTTTCTTGAATCTATAATTGCCACTATACTCATTAAATATATGTCCAAGAGACCTACATCTTAGGTCTGTTCATATGCTGGTTGAGCCCTGAATCTCAACAGAGTTGCAACCATCACCTTCTCTACAGGTCATTGGGATCACACAAGACAACTAAGGAAATGATGATGATGGAAAACCCCTGTACCAAAAAGCAAAGAGAATCTCCAACTGCAAGCAAACATTTCCTTCCATCCACCCCATAAGATCTAAAACCCCTCTCAATCAGAAGTAGAGCAGGTATCACCATCCCAAATCCAAATGAATAAACAAACATTATTCTAGTAATGGATGAACTTGTGACATTGATATAAAGATAGTAGTTACCAGAATTTCTGAAGGGAGGGAAAGGGAAGTATAGGTGGAACACAGGACATATTTATGGCATGAGAATCGTTCTGAATGATTTTGCAATGATAGATATAGGCCCTTCTATATTTTGTCAAAACCAATAAAATTGTGTGGTGCAAAATGTAAACCATAATGTAAACTATAGATCACAGTTAGTAGCAATGTTTAAATATGTGTTCATTAATTGTAACAAATGTACCATACTAATGAAAGATGTTGTTAATGGGAGAATAGGTGGGAGGAGGAGAGGATGACATATATGGAATCCTCTATATTTTCAATGTGACTTTTCTGTAATCTGAAAATTCCTTAAAAATAAACTTAAAAAAAAAAAAAAAACTGCTCCATGGAAACCCCCTCCATCAACACCCAAGATCAGCCTACAAAACTTTGGAGTATGTGAAAGAGAGCAAAACATGTGGAACAAATGTGAGTTGTCTCAGCCAAGGTCATCCTGGACTAGACGATGTCCAGTAAAGCCCTAAAGAGTATGAAAGCTCAGCTAGAACAAGCAGAGACTTACCAGCTGAATTCAGACCCTTGAAGAGCTTGTCATAGATCAACATAACTCAACCCAAATGACTCAGCTACAAGATGAATAGCAATATGTTAAACTATTTTGGGGGATTGCTTTGCGTGAAGCCCTAGCTAACTGATACAATGACCATTGTTAGCAGAATTGAGAGCATTAAGAACAATCGACTGCTTCTTCTTTTGAGTCTTCTTTCAGATATTGGAGGACTGCATTACTGACCATTTTGTTATTCAAGAACATTTTGGATAACTAACAATTAAAAGTGATTACCTTTGATAGTCCTTTCCATGTAAGAAGGAAATGTGGGAGGGACATGCAAGTTTATGCAGGAATACCTCATGACCTTACTCAGAACATTCCCTTCTAAGAGGCATTATGTCATAGGGGCTCAATCTCATTTGCTCATGAGTATTGAGTATGGTTTTTAATATAAATGCCAAAAAAAATGGGTTATAGAGTGAATAAATAAATAAATGGAAGGGACCCCAAGGGAAGGGATAAATATATGTGCCATACAATGTCCTCCCAAGGCAAAAAAAAAAATAGAAGAAAAGAAGTTCTTTTCTATTTAGGAGATTTCATTCATGGAAACCAAATTGCTCAGAGATTAGAGTAAATGCAACAATTAATTTAACGGTCATCTGGGATCAATAAACTTTTTAGGACCCAGAGACGGTAAATATGCTCACTCCTCTTTTACCTTCACCTTAATGGTACCAAGAGGGAGGAAATTCTACTGTTCTTTTAGAGGGAACGTATGCCTGACTCCACTTCCCTGATCACCCTTGAAACTGAGTTGTATTTCCCTCACTCATGAGGGAAAGATTCAGGTTAAAAGAAGCTCAGAGAAGGCCATCTGAGCATCTGCAATGGAAAACTGGTACAGAGGCTGGTTAGATCTCTCAGAACATGATCTCTGATGGAACAAACAAAATGGTGAGTCTATCCACTTAAAGACTGCACACAGTCATGCAACCCTCTCTAACATCTTCTCTTCCCCTCTGGTCTAGAAGACAATTCTAAGTGTCTCTCAGTGAAAACTGGCCTTCTCTTCAGTCTCAACCTCTCTCAAGTGTTTCTTACCAGATATCTTAAACATTTTTCAGTAGCCTTTAAAATTGCCTCCATTCTACCTTCTCATGGATCCTCCTGTATCAATTACCTATAAAATTTCACTCACTAGTTCCTTCCTTCCTTCCTTTCTTCATTCATTCATTTGTTCAAGAAACATTTAGTAGGATCCAATGAAATTAGTACTAGTAAGCCTCTCACACATCTAACATTCAGTTACTTCATATTCCTCTGCCCCAGTTTCCATTTTTATAAAGGAGATACCTGTGATTATGAAGACTAGATTGCTAGAGTATCTAAAACCTACTTAGCACCTATAAATGTTCATTAATGTAATCATTACACCACAGTAAATACATTGTCAACTGTTAAATAAAAAATATGTTGATAATAACAAAATGAGCTAATGCGTACAAAACACAGCACAGCACTTGTGGTGTCAATAGATTTTAACTATTTTTACTCTCAGTTATTGATTGTTTACAGATTTTACAGATTTTCATTACCTAATTCCAGAAATTTAATATTTTTGTTAATATTTGAAAGGATTCTGCTCTGTTTTCTAAAAGACTTTAACAATATATCTGAATGTGACTGCTTTTTCTCTCTTGTACCTATATATTCATAATTTTCTAAAAATGAGAAAACAGTTTTGAATAATGTAAAAAAAAGAGCTCCCATGATGATGAAAATGTCTGGAACTAGATAGAAATGATGATAACACAATATTGTGAATGTCCTAAATTCCACTGAATTTCACACTTCAAAATGGCTACTGAATTTTATACATTTGCTGGATATCAATTACCCTTCTAGAAAGCTACTCATTAAAAATAGGAATTCAGCTGCCATTGGGTCACCTGCCAGTGTGTCACCGCAAAAGTTGAAATGTTGCCGTTCCAGTACTTATGTCTTGTTTCTTTTTCTTATAGCATTGCACTGGTGGGGATATTCCAGCATGCTGCTAAATCATATTAGTGTCATAGACTTGATTTCATCTTTAATATTTGAGTGGAATTCTTCTATTGCTCCTGCAATGACCTCATTTTAGGAAGTGGGTATTTGTCATTTACTTAATTTCTTCCTTAGTGATTTATCTGTTATTTTCCATCCCAAATTGACTTTGGAAACATATATTTTGCAAAAATGAATTCATTTCCTGGAGATTTAAAAATTTTGACATGGGGATACAAGTAAGATTTTTTTTATCAAGTGTAGCATTTTCTTTCATCTGTCTTAATTTGTCTAATTCTTACTTTTATGTATTTCTGTTCAATCCCACTTTATTTTTCCATGTGAATAGACTTCTGACTAATTTTCTCTATTTGTTGGTTTTTGCCAAAGAATTTCCTTTGAGATTCCTTCTTCAGTTGTAGGATTTTACTTCCTTTTAATTCATTAACTATAGATTTTACCTTTATGATTTACTCCCTTCTCCTTTGCCTATGTTTGTTTTGTAGAACTTTTATCAACATCATCAAATTTTTTAAGTTTTTATTTCTTGAGGCTCGAATGCATATGTGTTCATTTGCAGTTTGAAAGATATATTGGAAGAAAATAAATCTAAAAATCAAGATTAACATTAAAACTTAAAGATGATCACTTTTTTTAACAAATCAATTTTATTGATACATATTAATAAAGCATAAAATTCATCCAAAGTGTACAATCAATGGCATTTTGTATAATCACATAGTTGTGCATTCACCACTTCAATAATTATTAGAGCATTTTCATGATTTCAATAATAATAAAACCAAATAGACAAACAGAAAACAAAATTCCTCACCTCTCAATCTCTCATGTTATTAAAGATGATCAATTTTGACAATTTAGTGTAGCCTGTTGCAGGTTTTTTACCTTGAGTACTGGCAAATATGGGTTTCTCTATAAAAGGTCTGTGTTCTAATTTAACTTCTTCACCCCAGAGCAGCAGACCAGTTATCCATTTATAGCAGTACATGACAGTGTTAGTTTTTCCCACCAGATAGAATTTTTACATTCAGACTTTTTAAAAAAGGGATTTTAATTTCCTTCAGTGAAGATGTCATCTTGTTTTCATTTCATTTTCATGCAATAATAGTATGATGCAAATTTTGTCAAACATTAATATCTTTTTGTACATTTTCTTTGTAAATTGTTAATATTCAATTTCTTTTTATCCCCTCAAAAATAATCTGTTTTTCATAATTAGGACTATTGATTATTTTGCATTAAAATTTTTCTGCATGGAGTATTTTCTCATTGAGTTTTTCTACATTATATTCCAATTTTTCATACTTCTCTGTCTTATTTCTACAAAAGACTTCATATTCAGAAATGAACATACCGTTTTAAGATTACATCTATTTATATAAAAATTTATATATGTATGTATTCATCTATATTTTCTTCAAAAAACTACTATTTCCTCTTCCACACTTGTCTGAATTTGTTGGGGGACTACAGAGATACAGTTTAACCTTATATTTTCCTAAATAATTAATTGAACACTCTTTCATAACTTTTCAGAACCTCTCTAAAATAACTAGGAAATAAATATATTTAATTTAAGATGACAAATATTAATATATTCTAAATCATATTTAGCATCACATTAAATTTAAAACCTGTATGGTTATTCACTGGAAGGTCAGAAACAAAAAAGTCATTGCCACACTTTCTATTATTCTTAAATTTGTCTGGAATTTCATACCAATGCAATAAGATATGAAATGGAAATGGCTGTCAGAAATACATGGAAAAGGTATAATTTATAAATTATTTGTTGAAAGATGAATCTGAGAAAAATCCAGACAACTATCATAACATGATAAATACCAAAAAATTCAAAATATTTCCTTATGTAATTGAAATATCAAGGATATGATAAATGGACAAATTTCATTCTTAATGACATTAAACCTAAAATAATGCTAACAAGAATTAATCATATGTTTCATTATCAACACCATAGGAAACAGTATAGCATTGAATTCCAGGTAGCAAAAATAAGCAAAATTTGTCAGCAAGGAGAAAAAATTATTAGAAAAAATTTAAGAAATCATGAGGTACTCAGTTTTGGATATTGCTGTCATTCCAAGAATGCCTATTTGATGTGATGGTTTTGTTCCTTTTCTCTCTTAATTCTGGGCAAACCTAGCCATTTCATGGAAACAAGAACCCAAACAGAAGTTGCAAACTTTCTCCTCCTGGGATTTTCAGAGAGCAGGACCTGAAGCCTCTCCTCTTCAGGCTGTTCCTGTGCATGTACCTGCTCATGCTTACTGGGAACCTGCCCATCATCCTGGCCATCATCTCAGACTCCTACCTCCACACACCCATGTACTTCTTCCTTTCCAATCTATCCTTGGCTGATATCAGTTTCACCTGGAACACCATACCAAAAATGCTGTCGAGCATCCAGACACAGAACAAAGTTATCAGCCATGCAGGCTGCTTCATGCAGATATTTTTTTTTTCTTTGTATTTGGATGCCTAGACAGTTTCCTCTTGACTGTGATGGCCTATGACCATTTCGTGGCCATCCGTCATCCCCTGCACTGCATGATCATCATGATATCTTGGCTCTGTATCCTGCTGGTACTGGGGCCCTGGTGTCTCACTGTTTCAATGTCTTTACTTGAGACCTTGCCTGTCTTGAGGTTCTCATTCTGCAAAAACATAGAAATCCCACAGTTTTACCGTGACCTTCCTGAATTCCTGAAGCTTGCCTGTTGTGGTACCCTCATCAATAACATATTAGTGTATTGTGTGACTACTGCTACAGGTGTTTATCCTATCATTGGGATCCTCTTCTCCTATTCTCATATTGTCTCCTCCATTCTGAGAATTTCTTCAGCTGGTGATAAGTATAAAACCTTCTCCACCTGTGGGTCTCACCTGTCAGTTGTCTCCTTGTTCTACGGCACAGGTATTGGGATTTACCTGAGG
Organism: Tolypeutes matacus; assembly: GCA_026826555.1. Taxonomy (NCBI): domain Eukaryota; kingdom Metazoa; phylum Chordata; class Mammalia; order Cingulata; family Chlamyphoridae; genus Tolypeutes; species Tolypeutes matacus. The sequence continues at coordinate 147,759 of JAKSZT010016352.1, read as the reverse complement.
TTTGCAGTCACACCATCCTCTAGGAAAGGTCTGGTGGCCTCAGTGATGTATGCTTTGGTCATCCCCATGCTGAACCCCTTCATCTACAGCCTGAGGGAAAGGGACATGAAGGGAGCACTGAGGAGGCTCCTTCATTTGGTGTTTGCCTCTCAGTGATTGGGCCATTGGAGAACTGTCATGAGTAGCAGGGCTCAAAGTAATGAGAAACAGACGTCAGTATTTTGAGTATATCTGCATTTATGAATTTTTAAGCAACTCATTCCTTAAGTCTTTCTTTGGGCTATTCTTACCATGCTCTCTATTGTTTATAAAGTCATATCTTAGGTCTTTTGTACTTCCCAATTGGTAATTTAAGTAAGTTGAATTGAATTTGACATACTCTTAATTATCTATATTATTGAATTAGATTTTGTTTAAAATGAATCATCTCACACATTTCAAATATATAAATTTATATATATCATTAAAGGTGAATTTATCTACGCCTATTTGGAAATAAAGGGCCCCTGCGAATTCATTAACAGAGATGACTTTTCCAAGGTTGTGTAACTGAATCAGCCATAAGATTTCCCTTCTTTTCAACTCATTCACTTTCATTACAGTCATGCCAAATTTACTGAATTTTTCTACTCTTTCCAATGTAGATTCCTTGACTTTCCTACTTGAACTCTTAATCTTTTTACAAACAATGCCTAGTACAGTCCTTGGTATGAGGTTTATGCTTAGTGCATATTTGTTGAGTGGAATGTCCAGGACAGATGGATGGTTAAATATGAAATGGTATCTGCACCAGAGGAATACAAATGTATTGAATTAACAAATGCTTTTCAAGTAAAAAGTAATTAAATTCTATCGAATAATATCCATGACACTCCTTATATGGCAAAACTGTTTAAACATTTTATATATTTTTTCTCATTTAATTCTTGCTATAACACTTTTATCTGACTGGTATCATTTTTCCATTAGTTGCAGATGAGGGAGGAAAAACTTATGGAAATGAGGGAGCTAGCTTAAGGTCACAATATTGGTGAAGAGGCCAAGACAATGTCAAACCCAGGGCTGTCTAAATCAAAGCTAGGGTCTTAAGCATTATTATATTGATTCTAATTAAACCTTATAATAATAGTTAAACCTCAGAGGAAACAAGAGTCTTTTTCATTTAAAATGCCCATTTTAAAAGTCTGTTTTCCAACCAAGAAATATTATTTCTTTGGGGTCTTCAGACTTAGATATAGATCAAACATTGAGTAAGACTTTGTAGTAGAAACCCTTTACTTGGACAAACCATCTACCATTGGTAATTCTTCCATTGGAAGGTTATTCTCTTTTATCTCAGCTTCACCAGACCTGGATTTTTAAAATTTTATTCAACAGGTTGGTGCTAGGGAAATTTGGTTTCCTTAATTATTTCATTTCTCCTTCTTTGAGTATTTGTGCAGCTGGGGATATTTTCAAATTTATTATATTTGTATTGATTCTTTCTAAATTGTTTATGACATTTAATCAATTATATCATAAGAGTTTTAATTCTCATTGGATTAACAGACCTATCTACATTGTTATGTGTTGTAATGCCCAGCACATTCTGAATATATTCCCTAGTTTTTTATTTGCATTTTATTTTCTTTATGATGTTATTGTCATGCAGGTTTTTAATGTACTTTAGTTCATAAATTATGTTTTCCGTTCTATTCCTGTGTATTTCTTTGCCTACGCTTATCTATATTTTATTCTGGAAGTCCTATGCTATTTTATATCTTTTCTCCATTTTCATGTTACTATGATAATTGGTGTTAAGATAGGTCTGTGATGTGAGATATTAGACAAACATGCATTTGTCTTACTTATAAAAATTTTAAAAGGTAGACTCACAAACATAATGTTGAGCATAGAATACAAATACAAAAGAACTTATATAGTGCATTTTAATGTTTGTAAATTTCAACAAATGAAAACATAATCTACGCTGTTAGAGTTCTGGAGAGTAGCTATCCCTAGGGCCAGGAGTTATTCATGACAGCCAAAAGTTGGAAACAACCCAGGTGTCCATCAACAGATGAATGGATAAACAAATTGTGGAGTATACCCATGATGGAATATTATTCAGTGGTAAGAAGAAATGAAGTCATGAAGCATATGATGACATGGATGAACCTGGAGGACATTATGTTGAGTGAAGCAAGCCAGACACAAAAGTACAAGTATTGTCCTATTATTAATTAAATATATTATGTAAAATACAAATATATTATGTGAATGCAAAATGAATCATTAAAATTGATTGTTAAAATAAAAAATATGTTCTAGAGCAGTACTGCCCAACAGAAGCATAATGTGAGATTAATCAGTAAATTAAAATTTTCTAATAGTCACATTTAAAAAGTAAAAGGATGTCCCTGAAGACTGTCCTTTTTAGCAATAAATTTCAGTAAAGTGTTTTCTGTAATCTTTTCAAATTTGAGAACTAATCCTTGTCCATAACATAGCATTCTTCATTAAATTCTTGCTTCTCTCGATTCAAAATAGCTGTTTAATTGCAGCACAGCACATGTTACCAGATGGGGTAGCAAACTGTTGGAAAAAACTCTTCTGAACTATGTTGACCAAAAAGCTGTTGTTAAACTGTCTTGGGTGTTGTAATCCTTGGAAGCCATGTCAAACAGATGCTGTGGAAGTTTCTTCTTAATTTGTACATTTCCTTATATAGATTTTCTGGTGATGAAAAAAAAAAAAAAAAGCAAAAAGGAATAGGAGAAATTAATTTTTAAATATTTGGTTTAACCCCATATGTTTAAAAGTATTATCATTTTAATACATAATCAATGTAAAATTGTGAATTTATATTTCACATTTTTAATACTATTTCTTGGAATCTGGTATGTATTTTACATTTATAGCACACCTCAATTTGTAATAACCATATATCAAATTCTCATTAGCCACACATATTTAGTGGCTATGTTACTGGACAGCACATTTCTAGAATCTGAAACCTATTCCTCAAGTTCTGTGGATAAGATCGCAGAATCAGAACTGGCGATAATATTCCTTTTAGAGATAAGATCTATTTTAATAAATGAGGAATCTGGACCATAGAGAGTTTAAAATGGCTCGCTTGAGGTCACGCAGCTAAGTGTAGGCTCATTGGAGTTTTCTGATTCTGAGCACTTCTTCCACTGAACTACACATTATTGTAGCATTATCTCCTGGGGCTAAAAATGAGAAAAACTAGTAAGGTCTTATCTACCATTGCTTGATTATAGAAACTAATAAAGTAGTCTCTAAATAATGAAAAAAAAATTGAAGAATGATTCTTTCATTCAACTTTGTTGATATATTATTTTTCACCAAAATGCATGGAATTAATTAGTAGGAGAAGAATTAATTTGTATGTCAGACAAATATCTGTCACTCCTAACAGGAATCAAATGTTATTAAAATGCATTTTGGAGAAAATATTAACCTTTGGACAATTACAGTATTAGACAATGCATGAGTCAAGCAAATACTAGGCTCTGGATTCAGGGCGAGAGGATCTATAGAAAAATATTAGGTAAGTTACAAATGATCAAACTATGCAGAGAGCATTCAATTATCCACTTCAAATCCTTACGTCATGGGGTTTTACCTTCCTTGCTACTTCTGAGAACATCCAAACACCATGACTTGCTACCACTGGCTTAGGAGGACTCTTGGACCCCAGTTCAACCTGCCCTTGATTAGTTCCCTAAAATGTTAGGTTGGCAGGCAGACCACTCTACCTGACTTAGAAAATGGAATCATTCATATTTCTTTAGATCTAACCAAAATGCTTAGACTACTGCAACCCCTTTCCCATCTTCTGGGGTTTCTTTGGCTTATTCTAAACGTGGGTATCTCTCAAATCAAGTGTAAGAGCCAGGGTTAGGGCTGGCCCACTGATATTGCTGGAATCCTGTATCAGCTTCAGAGGCGGTTGTGACAGTACATACTTTCCTACAGGACCACTGCAGACTTCATGCCTGAAAGAAACAATTGTTTTTGGTTGTAGCCTGTTGACATGTTTGCCATGACCACATCAAATGAAACTTCTAATCTAAGCCTAAGAAAATATCATAGATAGTCAATATATTGTTTTTATTTGGCGGGGGTGCGGGGAGTGAAATGACCTGAAAGAGTGTGGAATGATATAAAAAATGACAACTGAATTTGAATCCCATATCTTGGGACTCAGAGTTTCCCCATCGGTTTCCTAGCCTATGTTACTTTCATTTGTAAGGAATGAATGACAATAGATGGATACACATTTGATAAACTATAAAATGCTATTAAAACATAAAGTATTATGGAAGCATGATCCTCAAAAAGATAGAGATATAGCATTCTAAATATTCATTCTTTCACTCAACTTGAGCCATGTGTGTATTAATTACTGGTTAAAAGTGTTCTCCAAAGTTTTAATTATAGCTACAAAATTAGTTTTTGTTTCTTTATTTGAGAAATTGGGAGTTAACAAAACAATCATGCATACTATATAGGATTCCCATACATCTCTCTACCACCAACACCTTACATTGTTGTGATACATTTGTTACAAATCATGAGAGAACATCATCATAATATTACTGCTATCTATAGTCCATAGATATTATTTGGTGTATTTTCCCTACAAAACAACCTATTATTAATACCATGTATTAGTATCATATATGTGTTATAATTCATGAAAGAACATTCTCACATTCATGCTGTTAACCACAGTCCATCGTTCACCACAGGGTTCACTGTGTTATATGGCCTCCTGCCTTGTACAATCCATCAAAAGTGGACACTTCAGTGGCTCTCATTTGCATCACGTAGTTGTGCTGTGGACTTAGTTGTTGACATATTTAGTTTTTTTTAACAAATCAATTTTATTGATATATATTAACAAAGCATGCAATTCATCCAAAGTATACAATCAATGGTATTTGGTATAATCATATATTTGTGCATTTATCACTTAACTCATTATTACAGCATTTTCATTGTTTCAGTAATAATAAAGAACACTCAAACAAACAATAAAATTCTTTACCTCTCAATATCTCTATGCTTCCCCTGCTGGATATGGCTGCTAGTTCTGGTTATTCCTGTACATTTATTTATTTTTTAAAAGAAGTTTTAATGAGATATATTCACATACCATATTCTTTCTCCAAAGTGTATTATCAGTACTTTTTAGTATAATCAAAATGTTGTGCATTCATCACCACAAAAAAATTTTAGAACAGTATCATTACTCCAGCCTACATAACCACCAATCTAATTTATTTTTATAAAAATTTTTATTTGCATTTTATATAAATGGAATCATACAATATGCAATACTTTGTGTCTGGTTTCTTTTACTTAGAATAATGTTTATTTTAAATAAACATTGTCCTTAATTCCCATAAGCCCTGTTATTTATTTATTTATTTATTTATTTATTTTGGTAGGCTTTCAAATTGTTCTTTATGGCCACACAGTGTCTTTTTTAATAAAAAAGAAGTTTTAGACTACATAAGTGCTACTCCAAAATATAAGGTTTTCTCTATGCCCCACTGCTTCACCCTCCCACACATTTCCCACATTAACAACATCCTTCATTAATGTGTTACACTTGTTACAATTGATGAACACATATTGAAGCATTGTTCTTAATTGAAGACTATAGTTTGCATTATAGTTTACATTCTGTCTCTCACAACTTGGTAGGTTATGACAAAATATATGCTGGCCTGTCCCAATCATTGCAATGTCATGCAGGACAATTCCAACATCCCAAAAATGCCCCCATATTAGACCTATTCTTCCCTCTCCCTCCCCTGAGAACCTCTGGTGGCAACTGCCTTTATATCAATGAAAAAACTTCTTCCCAACTGTAATAAGTTCATAATAGAATAATAATAAGTCTACATTAGTCCATTCTTCATTCCCCAATCTTGAGGATTTTGAGATGGTAATGCACACTCTGTTTCTATCTGAGAGGGGGCTTAGATCCCATGGGACAGATAGATGGAACTCTCTTGCTTGCAGTTGCAGAAACTCTCTGTTCCTTCATATGAGCTTTGTACATTGTCACCTTCTTGTTAGTTCTCCTGGGTGAATCCAATGATGTGGAGAGTAGGTATTGCAATGCTACTGAGATTCAGGGCTCAACTGGCACATGAATGGAACAAAGATTTAAGTCTCTGGGTCATATATTTAATAAGTATAGTAATAATTATGGTTCAAGTAAAAAAGGCAGAAGAGTTGTGTATAGTGAAAGTATAAATGAGTCTAGATTTGTTACACAGAGTATTATAAATTCCAAATAAGGCTCACTAGCAGGGTGTCAATTTCCTGAGCTTATCATCCCTATTTATAGCGTCTGGATGTTTCTAGAGCCTTTAGGAGCCCTACTGTTTGAAACATGTAAAAGCATAACCTCTGGAATGACCTCTCAATTCAATCTGAAATCTCTAGCCATAAAAGCTCATTTGTATTTACCATTTCCTCCTTATGGTCAAGGTCTTTTCCGGAGTACATTGTTAGTTGGTGCTTGGTAATAATCGCTTGGTGCCAGGGATACTCATCCCGGGGAGTCATGTCCCATTCTGGGGGGAAGGTAATGAGTTTCTATGCTAAGTTTGGCTTAGAGAGAGGCCACCTGTGAGCAACAAGGAGAGGAGGCCCTCAGGAGATGACTCTTAGGCAACAAATAAAACTAGATTAAGTTTCAATTTCAAATTAAAGGTTCATATGTACATTTATCAATATCAAAATCCCCATGCAATGGTCCATCCTCATTCAATAGGCTTCAAAGAATTTTATGTTACAGAAAAGTCACATAGAAAATATAGGGGATTCCCATATACTTAACACCCTCCCCATTTTCCATGTTTGCCTACTATTAACATTTTACATGTGGATGATTCATTTGCTACAATTGATGTACAATATTGAAGCATTGCTCCAAACCATGATCAATAGTTTACAATATGGTTTACATTTTGAAACATATTTTTATGGGTTTTGAGGAATTTAAAAATGACCTATATCCATTATTACAAGATCATGCAGAACAATTCTAATGTCCTAAAAATGCCCTATATTCCATCTATCCTATTCTTCCTGCCCCATCCCCTTGGAACATATGGTAACTACTATGTTTCAATTTTTGAAGAATAAGATTCATATTTACCTGCAATAATATTAAGGGTTTGACATATTGATCTTTGGTTAGTCACTGCCTATGTTCTCAAGAGATTCGTGTCCCTCTAATTGAGAACTTAGGAGGATATACCAGGATGAAAGTTTAATAGTTTGTTTATTGTGTGTCTCCACCCAATGAGATAACACATTATGACAAAATGAACATATGCATATTCCATAGACACATGGCCCAGGTGTGCCTACCTCATATATTTCTCCACACCTGACGCCCTGCCTATCCCATGTATCTACCCTCCCCTGCCATATTTGCCTAAAGAAAATTCCAAACATTGTAGTTTTAACCATAACCCTGCAAATCCCCAGAGTTCACCTGCTCCTTTGCCTAACCCTCCCCCTATTTCCATGGATAGTCCAATGCAACCACCAACCCTACTCCGCTTCACAGATCAGCATTGCTGAACCCAATCATATCACTGCACTACTCTCACACCCATCCACTGTCAAACCACACTATTATATAGATTTTGCTCATCTGGGCATCAGCTCACTACCCTCTACTCCATTTCTGTCTCCTGATAGTGAATCTTCCACACTCTAGCTCTGTGAATTTGCTCAATTTAAGTCATATCAGCGGGGTCATGTAGTATTTGTCCTTTAGTGCCTGGTTTACTTCACTCTATATTATGTCTTCAAGATTCATCCATGCTATCCCATGTGTTAATAATGTATTCCTTCTGACAGCTGAGTAATATTCCATTGTATGTGTACACAACAGTTTGCTTATCCTTTCATCTGTTGATGGACATTTGGGTTTTTCCAAATTTCAGCAATACTGAATATTACCGTTATGAACATTGGTATGCATATATCTGTTCGTGTACCTGCTTTCAATTATTCTGGGTGTATACCCAGTAGTGGGATTGCCAAATCATGTGGAAGTTCTATAGTTAGCTTCCTGAGGAGCTGCCAAACTGTCCTCCACAATGGCTGCATCATTCTACATTCCCACCAGCATAAAGTAAGTGCTCCCTTTCCTCCACATCCTCCCTGACACTTGTAGTCCTCTGTTTTTTAATAGCTGCCAGTCTAATGAGTGTAAGATGATATCTCATTGTAGTTTTGATTTCCATTTCCCTAATAGCAAGTGATGTTGAGAATCTTTTCATGTGCTTTTTAGCCACCTGTATTTCTTCTTTGGAGAAGTGTCTATTCAAATCTCTTGCCCATTTTTTGAATAGGCCATTTGTCTTTTTATTTTTGAGACGTAGGATTTCTTTATGTATGCTGGATAATAAGCCCCTATCATATAGATGGTTACCAAATATTTGCTTCCATTGAGTAGGCTGACTTTCACTTTCTTGACAAATTCCTTTGAAGTGGAAAAAAATTATGAGGTTGCATTTATATAATTTTTCTTATATTGTTCTAACTTTGGGTGTAAAGTATATGAAACTATTTCCTACTACAAGATGTTGTAGATGTTCTCCTATATTATCTTCTACAAGCTTTATATCTAGGCTATAATATTTAGATCTTAGTCTATCTTGAGTTAATGTTTGTATAGGCCATGAGATGGTGACCCTCTCGCATTTAAAAAAAAAATTTTAGTGCTTTCTTATTTTCAAATTCATTGAGCTCTATCCTAATCTTTGTTATTTCCTTCTTTCTAATTGCTTTAAAATTAGTTTGTTGTTCTTTTCCTAATTCCTCAGGGTATGCAGTTGGGTCTTTTATTTAAGTTCTTTCTTCCTTTTTAATATAGGCATTTATGGCTAATAATTTCCCTCTCAGCAATGTTTTTGCTTCACTCCATAGGTTTTAATATGCTGTGTTGTCATTTTCATTCATTTCAAGGTAGTTACTGATTTCTTTTGCAATTTCCTCCTTGATCTACTGGTTATCTCACAGTGTGTTGTTTAACTCCCATATCTTTTTGCCTATTCTAGTTCTCTTGCCCTTACTGATTTCACCTCCATTCCATTGTGGTCAGAGAAATTACTTTGTATAATTTCAATCTTTCTGAATTTGTTGAGAGTGGTTCTGTGGCTTAGCATGTGGTCTATCCTGGAGAATGATCCATGTACACTTGAGAAGAATGTATATCCCAGTGTATCTGGGTGTAATGTTCTCTCTATGTCTATTAGGTCTAGATGTCTAACATGTTACTCAAGGTCTCTGTTTCTTTATTGACCCTCTATTGAGATGTTCTGCCTAATGGTGATAATGGTTTATTAAAGTCCCCAACTATAATTGTAGATGCATCTATTTCTCTAATTATTTTTTCCAGTGTTAGCCTTATGTATTTAGGGGCCCTGGTTAGCTGCAAAAATATTTATGGTTGTTCCTTAAAAAAAAAAAAAAAAAAAAAAGATAAATTTCACCTTTTATTAATATATAGCATCCCTCTTTGTCTCTTATGATAGTTTTACATTTAAATTCTATTTTGTCTGATATTAGTACAATTATTTCCACCCTTTTTTGGTTATTGTTTGCAATTAAAGTTATTTTCCAACCATTTACTTGCAACCACCTTATGTCCCTGGGGCTAAGGTGATTTTCTTGTAGACAGCAGATAGATGGGTCATATTTCCACATCCATTCTGCCAATCTGTGTCTCTTGGTTGCAGAGGTTAATCCATTAATATTCAGTGTTATTACTGTCAAGGCATTATTTACATTAGCTATATTTTCCTTAGGTTTATATATGTCGCAAGTTGTTTTTATTTCTCTTTTTAGTTATTGTTACCGATAATTTTCCTTCTTACACTCTCCTCTAATCATCTTTCTCCTGTTTTTGTTTTCCTTTCAACCTGCAGAATTCCCCTTAATATTTCTTGAAGGGCAGGTTTCTTGTTAACAAGTTCTTTTGAATTCTATTAGCTGTGATTATTTTGAACTCTCCTTCATTTTCAAATGCCAAGTTTGCTTGATACAGAATACTTTGCTGACAGTTTTTTTCTTTTATCCATGTATATATATATATACATAATTTTTATACTTTTTAATTTTTTAAAGATACTTAGATTACATAAATGGTACATAAAAAAATATAGGGGATTCACACATGCCCCGCTCCCTACCCCTTCCAAATTATCCCACATTAACAGCATTCTTTGTTAGTGTGGCACATTCATTAAAAGTGATGAACATATTTTGTAGCATTGTCACTAAGCATGGATTATAGCTTACATTGTAGTTTACACCCTCTCCCACACAATTTAGTAAGATATGACAAGATATATAATAGCTTGTACCTGTCATTGCAATGTCATTCAGGACAATTCCCAAGCCCAGAAACTGCCCCCATATTACAACTATTTTTCCCTTTTCCTCCCCTCAGAACCTAAGGTAGCCACTGCCTCCACATCAATGATAATAGTTCTTCTTTTGCTAGAATCACAATAAGTCTATAGCTGAATAACAGTTAATGTAACCTAGTCCATCATTCATTCTCCAGTCCTGAGAATTCTGGGAAGGTGATGCCCACTCTGCCTCTAATTGAGAGGGAGCTTAGTTCTCATGTCATACCTTTGCTTTCTTGGTTCCATGGTTTCAGATCAGAAATCAACACTTAAACTTATCAAGCTTCCCTTGTATGTGATGGAGCTCTTTTCTCTTGCTGCATTCAGTATTCTTTCTTTGTCCTGAGTATTGGACAATTTGATAAGTATATATATTGGTGTAGGCCTGTTAGGAGTTATAAAGTTTTGGGTTTGCTGTGCTTCCTGGACATGTATGTCCTTGCCCTCAAAAGAATTGGGAAATTTTCAGCCATTATTTCCCCCAACAGCCCTTCTGCCCCTTCCCCTTCTTTTTTCCCCGTGGTATGCTTATAATGCATTTGTATGTGCATTTCATTTTGTCATTCAGTTGTCTGAGTCCCTGCTTTATTTATTCTATCTTCTTATCTCTCTGTTCTACTATCTGTCTGTTTTTATATGTACTATTTTTGACATCACTAAATCTTCCTCTGCCTGTTCAAATTTGCTGTTATGTGCTTCCAGCATAGTTTCTTTCTCTTTTTAAATTTTATTGTAGTATATCATTCATACATGAACATACATGTATGAATATACATAAACAATAAGTTGTGAAATTACAAAATAAACATGTACAACATCATACAGGGGTCCTATACATTACTCCATCACCAACACCTTGCATTGTTGAGAAACAGTCATTACAAATTATGCAAAAGCATCATCAAAATATTACTACTAACTATAGTCCATATCTGACATTTGATTTTTCCCCCAACACACCCTAATATTTTTAAATATATTTTTATTACAGAGGTTGTGAATTTACAAAACAATCATGCACATGTGTAGAATTCCCATAAAACACACATTCACCAAAAATCACACCTTGGTGTAATATTTGTTACTGATTCTGAGATAATATCCTCAATACCACTTTATTTTCCTGCTCAAATTGTTTCAGTTTGGCCATTGGAAACTCTCTCAGTTGGCTTATGTACCCTGTTAACATCTCATCTATTTATTTCTCTGTCTTTACTTACAGATAATTTTTAATCCATATTTACTTTTTTAAAAATACCAATCCATTTAATTGATACATATTAATAAAGCATACAATTTACCCAAAGTGTGCAATCAACGTTTTATGGTATAATCACATAGTTTGCATTCATCACTTCAGTCAGTATTAAAGCATTTTCAGCACTTCAGTAAGGTGGAAGTGTGTAGTTGGGCATTGAAGGGATATGACAGGAAGGCAGTGATACTATTGGGTTGGGCAGTGCAGGTTTGACAGCTGGGTAGATTGAGGAGGGTGGGTTGGATGATCCATGGAACTGTGGGGTTAGTTGGGGGAGGGACCAGATGAACACTGGGCATTGGCCAGGTATGTGGTAGAAAGTGCAAAGTTGGGAATGCTCTTATGACAATATGATAAGGAAAGGTTACTGGTTTAGGGTGTTGGATGGGGGTGCCTTTGGGATAGGGCACACCTGGGGTAGCCTTCTTGGGAGTGTGCAAGTGACCATTTTTGTCATAATATGAGACCCACATAATGAGTGGGAAGGAGTTGGACTCCCATCCTGAGGAGGGCAAATATGCTCCCAGACAGAGGGGTGAGAGTCTCTTGAGAACATGGGCAGCTCTATATAGGGGAGGGCAAACCAGTGTGTCAAAACCTCAGTGTTGTTGAAAGTAACTATGAATCTTGCCATCGAAGGAGTTAAGTCTGGCTGTCACCGTGGGCCCCAAGGGGAGGGAGAGGGAGGAATAGAATAGATGGAACAGCGGGTATTTAATGTGCATGGAAGTGCTCTACATGATCTTGCAGTGATGGATATAGGTCATGTTAATTATCATCAATTAGCAATAATCGTGCCTCGGATAAACCTCACTGGCTACTATACTGCCACTGCACAAAGCTGCCAGTTGGCACTTGGTATTAATCCCTTGTTGCCAGGGAGGCTCATCCCCGGGAGTCATGTCCCACGTTGGGGGGAAAGTAATGCAATCATATGCTGAGTTTGTCTCAGAAAGAGGCCACATTTGAGCAACTGGCAACACAACTGGAAAAAGACCTTGAATAAAAGGGGGAAATGGTAAAGACAAATGAGTTCAAGTGGCTAAGAGACTTCAAAGAGAGTCGGGAGGTCATCCCAGAGGTAACTCTTACGCAAACCTCAGTAGGAGCTCAAAGAACATCTAAGTGCCTATCACCCCACTCAGTGGGGTTCCTGAGAGCTCCGGAGACACCCTGGTCCTATATAAGGGGGGATAGCCCCAGAGACTGATGCCTTATCAGTGGGTTCTATTTTGGAATCTGTGCTCCTGAGAGTGACAGAATTAGACTCAAATAAGTCCTCCCTGCACATGGTTCACCAGTCCCTTCTATTCAAACCTACATGTGATGCTGGAGTTTATTAGGTATACTTCCAGAGACTGGAGCCTCCCGCCTACCTATGTGCCAGGTGTGCATGAAATCTAGGTGGAGCTGCAACTCCTACCCTATAGCTCAATGGACTCATCCAAGTCACCTGGTGAGGAGACAACGATGGGAAATGGCCATCCCAGGGAATGGAGAGGGCCTGCATCTGCAGGCAGGATCATCCCACCCACCATATCCATGGGATATAAGCCCTCTCTCACTTGGAGTTGGAGTGGACATCACCATCCCAGTCGCCTCTGGATTGGGGGAAGAACTATGGACTGGAGTGGACTTGATGGTATTCTCTTGCTCACATATGGTGATTCTTGCAATGCAAGAAATTATAACAATGAGGTGGAGCCAGTAGCCACTTGACAGTTTTTGAGTAGGGAGGGGATGAGCAGTTGAAATACAGGGGCTTCTTTGGGAGTTGGAGGTTGTCCTGAGTACTGTTGTGGCAATGGATGTAGGCCATTTTAAATCAGCACACACCACTCAGAACTGAGTGGGAGAGAGTGTGGTCTACAGTGTGAACTGTGGTCTATGGTTGGTGGCAAGGCTCCAGGATGTGTAAGTTCATTGAGGTTGGTGGGCCACACTGTGGGAGATGTTTGTGTGGGATGTGGTGGGAGGTGTGGGAGGTGGGCAACATGGGAATCCCAGTGGGTTCCGTGTAATATTTTAGGTAATCTAAGCACCTCTTAAAATATATGTGTATATATATATATAACATTTTTGTAAGCAAATACACATATATGCATATATATTTATATATCATTTTGCAAATGTTTGTATGTATTGTGAGAATTTTGATTTTTACCCATAATAAAAAAAATTAAAATAAAATAAAAAATAAAAAACAGACAAACCAATATTTTATATTGCTAATTTATGTGCACTATGTAATAATATTACATCATATGCATATGAAACATAACTGTAATACACTTGCATTTTTCTCATTAATATATTTTTATCAATTTTATTGATACATGTTAATAAAGCATAAATCCATCTAAAAAAAATTATCATCAAAACTGTGCAATGATGTACAGTTTAAAATGTAAACCATAAGGTAAACCATTGAACATGGTTAGTAGCTATGTTTCAATATTTGTATATCAGTTGTAATAAATGTACCATCCACACATAAAAAGGTATTAATATGTGAAGAAGGAAAAGGGGGAGGATCTTGGGTATATGGGAGGTCTCTCTATTCTGTATGTTACTTTACTGAGGCCAAAATCTTTGAAAACAAAATGAAAAATTTAAGACACTAAGGAATAAATGGAAAAAAGTCACTGTACATAAAGGACAACAGATATTACAGTGATGAAAGGCAAAATGTCAAAAACATTTTAAATATTTTTCATTATTTTTTAATATCCTAATTTTTAAATTTTATTTTATTTTTAGTTTTCTTTAAAATTTTATATATTTTATTTCTTATATTTAAACCTACCATTATTATTTAATTTTCCTATTAATTGTATTTGGTTATTTTATTGACTTCATTTTTGAAAAAGCTTTAGATCACAGAAGTGTTACAACTAGGGCGTGGGAGGATCATAGATGTGGGGAGTCAATGATGGGAAATACATGGGCGGAAGTTCACCTGAACATATATGTAAAGTATTTAAATGTGTTCAAATGTTCACCTGGCATTGTCACAGTGGATTGAAATTCACACAGTAACCAAGAGAATATTCAATTCTCATCTTGGAGAGCTCTGTCATGTTCTCTAATGGAACAGCAATTGTCCCCCAAGTATAGTGCCAATGACTGGTGAAGGAGTATGGTCCATTGATGGGATCTTGATATTGATGACTATGCTTGTGAGCCTTTGCTCTTGAAATTGAAACTTAGCCTACTTTGCGGGGTGCCTAAGTGTTGCCTCCTGAGAGCCTCCTTGTTGCTCAAATGTGGCCTTTCTCTAAGCCAAACTCAGCATATAAATACATTACTTTTCCCTCCAGTGTGGGACGTGACTCCCAAGGATGAGCTTCCCTGGCACCGAGGGATTACTTCCAAGCGCCAAGTAGCAATGCAACTGGAAAAAGTCTGCAGATATAAGGGGCAGGGGAAGGTAAAGACAAATGAGTTCATATGGCTAAGAGACTTCCAAGTGCGTCAGATGGTTAGCCCAGAGGTAATGCTTATGCACATCTAAGCAGGATCTCATAGACTGCCAAAGTGGATACTACCTCAAATAGTGGGGATCCTGAGGGCTCTGGAGACACCCAGGTACTATGGTCAGGGCAGATACCGCTGGAGTTTGGTGTCTTGCCCATGGTCCCTACTTTGGAGTTTGTGCCCCTGAAAGTTACAGAGTTGGACTCAGTTGTAGTTTCCCTAACACATGGCTCATCTATCCCTTCTATCTGAACTTTTATTTCGTGCTGGAGTTGGTAGATGCAAGAGACTTTAATCTTTGGGCTGTCCATGTACCTTCTAGGTCCTGACCCTCAGCAGAGTTGCAACACTTACTCTCCAGTTCATTGGACTCACCAAGGACAACTATCAAGGAGGTGAGGATTGAAAACCACTATACCAAGAAAATGAGAGAGCAACTACAAGCAAGGGAGTCGCATCCATTGGCTGTATGGGATCGAAGCACCCTCTCAATTAGAGTTGGAATATACATCACCATCCAAGAATTCTTAAGATTGGGGAATGAACTATGGACTAGAGTAGACTTACTGGTATTCTACTATAGACTTGTGATTCTAGCAATGGAAGAAATTACAGAATTGATGTGGAGGCAGTGGTGAAGGGAAGCTCTAGGGGCAGGGAAAGGGAAAGACAGGTGTAATGCGGGTTCTTTTTCAGGACTTAGTAATCATCCTGAATGGCATTGCAATGACAGGCATAGGCCATTGTATATCTTCCCATAGCCTGCAGAATTTTGTGGAAAATAATGTGAACTACAATGTGAACTATGGTCCATGGTGAGTGGTCAATGGTAGTGCCCCAGGATGCATTTATCAATTGCAATGAATGTACCACACTAATGAAGGATGTTGTTTATGTGGGAGGGTGTGGGAGGTGTGGGGAGTGTGGCAGATGAGAATTCCTATATTTTTTGTGTAAAATTTGAATAATCTAAGTATCTTTAAAAAAATTAAATAATATTTTAAAATAATAAAAAATTAAAAACAAAGAAGAACAATTTAATAAGAAAATTCCTCACCTTTCAAA
Source organism: Tolypeutes matacus (assembly GCA_026826555.1). Classification (NCBI taxonomy): domain Eukaryota; kingdom Metazoa; phylum Chordata; class Mammalia; order Cingulata; family Chlamyphoridae; genus Tolypeutes; species Tolypeutes matacus. The sequence continues at coordinate 131,496 of JAKSZT010016352.1, read as the reverse complement.
CTCTTTGGTTCCCCTGCTATTTCTGGTTATTTGTGCACAATTATTTGTTTATTAAGCAGTTTTACTGAGATATATTCACATACCAGATGATGTATCCAAAGTGTATTTTCAATGGTTTTTATTTACAATCACAGTATACTTTCATCCTCTCAAAAATTGTAGAACAATTTCTTTCCTCCAAAAAGAAAGACTCCACATCCCTTAGCATTGCTTACTCAGACCTACATAACCACTAGTCTAATTTCCATTTGTGTCTGGCTTGCTTCACTCAACACAATGCCCTCCAGGTTCATCCATGTTTCATATGTTTCATGACTTCATTTCTTCTGTTGCTACATAAAATTCCATCATGTGTATACTCCACAACTTGTTTATCCATTCATCAGTTGATGAACACCTGTTTTTTCCCCAAAATTTGGCTATCATGAATAACGATGCTATGAACTGTGTGCAGATGTCTATTCTTATCACTGCTTTCAGTACTTCTGGGTACATACCTATATTCAACTTCTTTAGGAACTGCCAAACAGTCATCCACGGTGGCTGTACCATTCTACATTCCTATCAATAGTGAATAAGCATTCCTATCTCTATATCCTCTGCAACATTTACCATTTTCTGACTTTTCAATAGCAACCAGTCTAATAGGTGTGAGATGATAACACATTGTTGTTTTGATTTGCATTTCCCTAATCAATAGATATGGCGAACATTTTTTCATGTGTTTCTTCACCATTAGTATTTCTTCCTCAGACAGTTGTCTTTCCAGGTATTTTTGCCCATTTTTTTAATTAGATAGTTTGTCTTTTTATTGTTGAGTTGTATGATCATGGGTATTAAACCCTTATCAGATATTTGATTTCCAAATATTTTCTCCCATTGTGTTGGCTGCATTTTCACCCTTTTGAAAAAGTCCTTTGAAGGGTAAAAGTGTAGAATTTTGAGGAGGTCCCATTTATCTAATTTTTTTTCTTTTGTTGCTTGTTCTTTGGGTGTAAGGTTTAGGAAACTACTGCCTTCCACCAGATCTTGAAGTTTTTTCTCAAGTATTGTGGTTGTTGTTTTTATATTTAGGTCCTTGGTCCATTTTGATTTAATTTTTGTATAAGGTGTGATTTAGTGGTCTTCTTTGTTATTTTAGATATGGCTATCCAGTTCCTCCAGCAACATTTGTTTTGACCAAGCTGGGTAGGAGGAACAGTCTTCACAAAAATCACTGAAATTTAGATGTGAGGGTCAATTTCTGAATTCTTGATTTGGTTCTATTGGTCAATCTCTCAGTCCTTATACCAGTACCATCCTGTTATACCACTGTAGCTAAGTAATATACTTCAAAATTAGGAAGTGAGACTCTTCCAAATTCATTCTTCTTTTTAAAGCCATTTTTGGCTATTTGTGGCAATTTACGCTTCCAAATAAATTTGATTATTGACTTTTTGATTTCTGCAAAAAGGTTGTTGAGATTTTTATTAGGATTGAATTGAATCTGTAAATTATTTTGGGTAGAACTGATATCTTAATATTTAGTCTACCAATTCATGATCACTGAATATCCTTCCATTAATTAAATCTTTGATTTATTTTGCCAATGCTTTGTAGTTTTCTGAATACAGGTCCTTTATGTCTTTTGTAAAGTTTATTCCCATATATTTGTTTTTTTAGTCTCTATTACAAATGGAATTTTTTTCTGATTTCCCCCTCAGAATGCACATCAGTAGTGTATAGAAACGCTGTTGATTTTTGTATTCTGCCACTTTGCTAAATGCGACTATTAATTCTAGCAGCTTTTTTGTGGATTTTCCAGAAATTTCTAGATATAGGATTATCTCCTCAGCCAATAGTGAAAATTTATTTCTTCCTTTCCTATTTATTTGTCTTTTATTTTTTGTCTAGCCTACTTGCTCTAGTTATAACTTAGAGTACTTAGTATACAGTTTTGAATAATAAAGGTGACAGTAGGCATCCTTTTCTTTTTCTTGATCTCAGAGGGAATGCTTTCAGTCTCTCACCATTAATACAATGCTAGGTGTAGGTTTTTCATATATGCACTTTACTCTATTGAGAAAGCTTCATTTTATTGCGATTTTTTGGATTTTTTTTTTCAAGAAATGGTGTTTTATTTAATGTATTTAATAATAGTCAAATTTTTCTCAATTTTAAGTTTGATGATCTCTACACATGTAGAAATTCCTTGACAAATTATAAGACCATATAGCAGAGCTACTAAAATAGAGAAAAATCCAATGATATGCCATAGCTGAAACTCATGAAGAATGAGAAATGTATTTTCTACATAATTAAAGAATGCGTGTCCATGAAACCAATGTTCAAATGCATTAAAAGCTGGCAGAGGTACAGCAACATCATGTCACGTTGTCTCTGCTGATAGCCATGTAGTGAGCAGAGACACCCATCTCTACTCAATCACCATCTCAGCTCAATCCTCACATTTTGAAAGGGGACAAGGCTTTCCAAAAGAATGGACCTAATGCCTCAAAACATCATTCTTTTCCAATTCTCTATTCTCAGTTGTCTTTGTAATGTCTCATCTACAAGTATGATCCAGCACCCTTAACTACCAGTATTAGAATGGAAACTTTTTAAATTGTATTAAAAAGCAAGTCAATCAAAGGAAACACTATATAAACATGAGGACATCAAGATAGCAGCAAAGAAGCAAGGACATTTCTAGCTCCGGTAATCAATAAGCCAGAGAGGAGTTCCCTGGACTCAGTGAGGTATCTGGAAAGCAAAAAAAATATTTTGTCTTAGCCTAGGAATGGTGAGCTGGAGATGAGGGGCAGATAAAGAACATTTTCATCTGTAGAACCTTGCCCTTCTAGGGTAGAATTCCCATATCTTCTCATTAAACTTATATTTTAACTCTCATTCTTCTCCAAAATATCCATTCATTTGTTGAGCACAGAGTTGGAAAAAAGTCAATCTTCAAGACATATCCCTTGGTATATCACAATATAACTTAATTTTATTGAAATTTATACTTCTGGGAGACTGATCGAACAGATGGCACCAGTCCTCCAACTTTCTCTGACTACATATCTTTTGCAATGTTACCATACCACTCTACTTATTAAGAGGTAGAGTCTTTTTCTCCACCTTTGAATCAGAGTGGGAGCGATAATATTTATTTCCTTTGGCCAACAAAATATGGTGGAATTGTCAGAGGGCCTCGGGAGGCCTTGATGTGTTTCTGTTGCTCCCTCATAGAATCCTGTCTCAGCTATGTGATTAAGTCCAAGAAAGCCTTCTGGAAGATGAAAGAAGATGTGTAGGAGAGGAAAGTTTTCCCACTTAAGTTCCCATTAGCCCAGCCTACAGCTAATTGAGCCCATAATGAAAGGGCTCAAGCAAGAACATCTTCACTGCCACTGATGATTAACATATGATCAAAGAAAGATATATGAGGAGCCAGAGAGATTAAAATAACTCTATATCATAGACTGCCATAAAATAATAAAACCATTATTATAATCCATTTATTTTGGTATGTCTTGTTATGCAACAACTGACAACACAATCAGCATAAACAGATGTGATGAAGGTATTCAGAGAAATCTGCTTTCAACTACTTGCATTCTTTTAGACATTTGAAGACAGCACTGATGCCACCAGTTACCAAAGTTTACTTCAGATAACTGTACAAAAAAGGGCCACAAATAATGTTTCCTTTGAGATAACTAGGAAAGTTTTAAGGGCATACATCTTTGTGTAGGCATAAGTTGTGACCCAGAATCAGAACTCTCCATTACCAGGGATATTTGTTGACAGGATCTCACATCTATAGGCAGGGCAGATAATCTCACAAATGCAGCACCCATAAGCACCCAAATAAGGGGGCTTATTTGGAACATATGCTCCCCTATGTAACAGAGTTAGACCCATTTATAGTTTCACTAGACATGGCTCTTCTGCCTTTTTTATTTGAACCTATAATTAGCACTATAATGTTAAATATATGTTGCAGAGATTTAAAATTTCATTTGTTCATATGCCATTTGAGCCCAGAATCTAAGTGGCATTGGAACACCTACTCTCTTGATTATTGGCTCACCCAGGAAGACTGAAAAAAGGATGATGATAGACAATGTCTATCTCAATAAACAGAGAGTATCTACAATGGCAACCAAGACAGTTTCATCCATCTACCCTATGGGATCTAAGCCCCATTTCAGTCGGAAGCAGAGTGGGAATCACCATCCCAGAGCCCTCAAGATTGAGTAATGAACAAACATAAACGGGTGACTGAAACAATGGACTAAAGTAGACATTATTCTAGCAAGGAATGACTTTTATCATTCATACAAAGGCAGTGGCCACCAGAGGTTCTGAAGGGAGGGAGAGGGACAAATAAGTGTAAAATGGGGGCGTTTGGGGACATTGAAATTGTCCTGCATGAAATTACAATGGCAGATATGGGCCATTACACATTTTGTCAAGTCTCATAAAACTGTGTGGGGCAAAGTGTAAACCATAATGTAAAATACAGTCCATGGTTAGTAGCAATGCATCAATAGGTGTTCATCAATTGTAACAAATGCACACACTACTGAAAGATGTGATTGTAGGTAAGTGTGGGAGGAAGAGGGAGTAGGGTATATGTGAAAACCACCATATTTTAATTCGATTTAATTTAATTTAATTTTTATTTTTGGAAGACATGGGAACTGATCTTGGGAATCCCTGTGTTGGAAGCAGGCATTCAACTGGCTGAGTCACATCCATTCCCATATTATTATATTTTTATGTAACATTTATGTAATCTAAAACTGCTTTTAAAATAAAAATGATTTAAAAATTCCCACCCACCTACACACCCAAAAAAAGAATAACAGTAGTTTTGAAAGAACAATTAGAAAAATATATGGAAAAAATCTGAGTCACTTACCCTTTGATCATGAGGTTTGATGATGATTTTGACAATGATCAAGATAAAGGGATGATAGAATAAATAATATATACTTTGTTCTTTCACCTATCCTTTAATGTTTTCATGATATTTAATATAGGGCAGATTATTTTGCTCAGAGGAATAAAATGAGTCATATTTGTAGGCATCACTGGAAGTTTTCAAGTTGAAGTGGGCATATAATCTAATAAAATAGTATAGAATAAACAACACAGTCCTGAATCTCAATGAACATGCTCCCCTACATATGGGCAACAGAATTCCATACTTCAATGAGTACATGTATATCATCAAAATGAAATCTCTCTTTAGAAAAACAATGTGTGACAAAATTTTCCTTCTCCTTATTTAAGATCATCTGTGATGCTATGGTCATATAATATAATATATATATATACAAATTTGTCTTCTAGTAGACTCCACTTCAAAGTGTGTATTTGGTAAACATATTTCACTTTAGTATCCCATGCCAGATACCATCTATGATAAGCACTATGGGCATTGATCTGGACAGAAGAGCAGATACTAAAAAAGAGAATAAAATCAGATGACCAGGTATAAGAATTACAAATATGGAAAAGATAGCATAAGTAGAAAGTTCTCTTAAAGTTCATAGAGAATGGGATGACAAGAAAAAAAGTGAAATGCTTCACTGGCATACTTTCCTTTACATTAAAATTATATAAATAGAATAAGGTGACCTGTGTACTTTTTTCCACAGGAGCAGGACAACTCTCCACTACTCTTCATGAAACAAAGGAGAAAAGGCTTGTGATAAAAAATTTCAATTGAGGAAACATTAAGCCACAAAGAAATCCATGTATCTTCTGTTATGGTGGGACTTACAAATTGTTTCTCACCCAAGATTGATAATAACATTGGAATAGTGAGAAAGTGGACAAAGAGGAAAAGTGTGGTTTTTCTAAGAGACAGGGAAAACATAATAAAGTAAATTGTTTAAAATCAAACAAATCAAAGTTTTATGAAATAAATATAAAGAGACACTTCTTACTTGCATATTTTGATCAAAGAACCATAACTTCAGAATCTGTCTTTGAATTCTGAAATCACGGCAACTCTTCATCCCCAGAACAGATGATGCTTTTATGGCTTTCTTCCAGAGAATTTTTGTAGTGCCCCATATATGTCTTCATTCCAAAGACTGTAGATAAATGGGTTCAACATGGGAGTGACCTCAGCATATATCACTGAGATTGGTGCACTTGAATGTGTGTTGTGTGAAGCAGCAAAACTAAAGTAAATACCTAAGATTGAACAATAAAATAAGGAGATCACTGAAAGGTGAGATGCATAGGTAGAAAATGTTTTATACTTCCCCTGAGCTGATAAGATTGCATGTACAGAGGAAACAATCTTAGAAAAAGAGAAAAGGATCCTAATGAGGGGAATCACACCCAGCAACCCAGCTGCAAAATGCATCACTATGTCATTGATGAAGTTGTCAGAACAGGCAAGCTGTACCATCTGATTCAATTCACAGAAAAAGTGTGGTATTTACAGGTGTGAACAAAAGGAGAGCTACAATACCACTGATCTTTGCAACAAAGAATGCAGGGCACTTATGATCTAGGACCCCAGAACCAACAGTCCACAGAGCCTGGAGTTCATGGTGACCATGTAGTGCAGACGGTGACAGATGGCCACAAAGCAGTAATAGGCTATCACACAGGAGGAAACCTTCCAATGTTGCAAAAATCATGAAAAAAGACATCTGAGTGATGCCACCACCATGAAAAATTACTTTGTTCTGTGTCTGAATATTGGCCAGCATCTTTGGGGTGGTGGTGGAATAAAACAGATGTCAGGAAAAGACAGGTTGGAAATGAAGAAGTACATGGGTGTGTGGAGGTGGGAATCAGTGATGGTGGCCAGGATGATGAGCATGTTCCAGAAGATGGTGACCAGGTATGCAGAGAGAAACATCCAAAAGAGAAAGGATTGAAATTCTGATTCTTCTGAAAACCACAGAAGAAGAAACTCTGTGATTTGGGTTCTGTTTCCTATCTCCATGTGCCTGATATAACTAAGAGGAAAGAGAAGAAGATCATGACATGTTTTCATACAAATTGGCTGTTTTAATTTGTGAAAAGCTGCTGGAAGCAATATACCAGAAGTAGGTTAGCTTTTACAATGGAAATTTCTTAGTTTGAGAGCTTACAGTTCTGAGACTGTTAAAGTATCCAAATGAAAACTTCACCAGGAGATGAAACACTGGCAATCCTGGAGTCTATTCTTGTATGGCAAGGCATATGCAGACATCTTCTCTATTTGGTCTCAGTTTCTGGCTGCTCCATTTTTGTCTTCCTCTCTCTGGAACTCCTCTCTGGACTCCTGGGTTCCTTCTCTCAGTCTCTATGGCCTTTTTGCTGTGTTTCTCTGCATGTTTCTTTCATTTATAAAAGACTCCAGTAAAAAGATTTAGACCCACACTGAGTTATGACCTATTGAAATGAACTCATCAAAAAGAAGGTTCCTTAACTTAATCCAATCAAAAGATCCCATCTATAGTAAGTTTACATGCCCAGGAATGGATTAGCTCTAAGGACATGATATTATGGTATCCATCCAGCTTCAAATTGTTGCGCTGGTATTACTAAGTATAACAGAAATTTTGTAGTTCCTAATTTTCATTCTGGAAATTAATTTCTATATTTTGTTATACATCTGGATGTTAGGGACTTCTAGTGCCAAATATGATTACAATTTCCTGTCCCATTCTCAGCCTTTTCTTCAAGTCATGCACTTTACAACTTTCAGAAAATGTCAGTTCATCCGTTAGAGATATTTATATTGTCCAGCACAGTCGAGGCATTAGGAACACAATGCTAGGGCACCAAAGACCCTATAATCTGATAATGGAGAGGGAATGTAAGTAAATAAGTAAGAATATTATAACAATTCAATGGGTGGCTTTTATAAAAAAAGGAAAACAGATGCTGTTAAAAGGAGTTGGAGGTTGTCCTGAGTACTGTTGTGGCAATGGATGTAGGCCATTTTAAATCAGCACACATCACTCAGAACTGAGTGGGAGAGAGTGTGGTCTACAGTGTGAACTGTGGTCTATGGTTGGTGGCAAGGCTCCAGGATGTGTAAGTTCATTGAGGTGGGTGGGCCACACTGTGGGAGATGTTTGTGTGGGATGTTGTGGGAGGTGTGGAAGGTGGGCAACATGGGAATCCCAGTGGGTTCCATGCAATATTTTAGGTAATCTAAGCACCTCTTAAAATATATATATAAATAACATTTTTGTAAGCAAATACACATATATGCATAAAAAAATTTTAAAAAATTAAAAAATAATAATAATAAAAGCAATAATTGTCTTTAAAAAAAAAAAAAAAAGAGCATTTATGGACTTCAATCACCAGTGAGTTTACTGCGTGGATGGCTGATTACATCTGCATCAATCAAGGAGATTACATTATCAATGGGTGGTGCTTTTACCCAATCAGTTGAATGACTTAAAAGTGGAAGTGATTTCAACATTCAGGGAGAATTTCCCAGCTCGTCGTTGGACAGGCAACTTCTCCCAGAGACTCATCAACGACCTTTCATCGGGCTTTCATCGGAGCCCCTGGTTTGCAGCTTGCCTGAGGAACATGGACTTGTGAGTCCCCACGGTCGCGTGAGAGACTCTTTTAGAGTTCCATATTATTCACAGATATCTCCTGCTGATTCTGTTTCCCGAGAGAACCCTAACTAATACAGGGGAGAACTCATTAAAAAAAAAAAAGTAAAAGCTATTTTTTAAAGAAAAAAAAAAAAAAAAAAAAAAAAGGAGACAAGCTGACATTTTAACACAGACCTCTCCTATGTGAAATTGGGAACCACAAGAAAACCTGGAGAAGCATGTGACCAGCTAAGAAAATATCTAAGACACAGGAGCTTTTTACATGTTCAGTTAAATGAAGAAGCCAGTGTCGTGAAAGGAGATAGGAAGTGGGAGACTGATAAGAAATGATGCCAGAGAAGGTTTAAGAACAAGGTGATGATTGCAGAAATAAAGTGGAGTAAAGAGCACTATCAAGTGTAACAATAGTACATTATGGCAGTCCCAGAAGGACAAGAAAGAGAGAAAGGGGCAAAAGGAATACTCAAAGAAATAAAGGCAGAGGACTTCTCAAACAGAAAAAGTCATGATTTTGCACATCCAAGTAGCCCAGAGAACACCAAACTGGATAAACATGAATGAAAATACATCCCATCAGGTATTGATCACAATATCAAATGCAAAAGGACAAGGAGAGAGATGAAAGCTGCAAGAGAAAAGCAACATGTTATTTTTAAGGGGTTCCCAAAAAGATTGAGTGCCAATTTCTCATCAGAAACCATGGGGACAAGAAGGCAGTGGGTTGAATGCTTAAAGGGCTGAAAGGAAACAACTGCCAAACAAGCATAATATAACTGATGAGACTTTCTATGGTTGGTGGCAAGGCTCCAGGAGGTGTAAGTTCATTGAGGTTGGTGGGCCACACTATGGGAGATGTTTGTGTTGGATGTGGTGGGAGGTGTGGGAGGTGGGCAACATGGGAATCCGAGTGGGTTCCGTATAATATTTTAGGTAATCTAAGCACCTCTTAAAATATATGTATATATATATATAAAAAATAACATTTTTGTAAGCAAATACACATATATGCATATATATTTATATATCATTTTACAAATGTTTGTATGTATTGGGAGAATTTTGATTTTTACCCATAATAAAAAAATAAAAAATAAAAAAATAAAAAAAAAATGAAGGAGAGATTAATACAGGCCCAGATAAACAAAAGATGAAGGAGTTCACCGCCACTACACTTGCCCACAGGCAAGGCTAAAAGGACTTCTCCAGACTGAAAGAAGAGGACACTATACAGTGGTTCAAAGAAGAATAAAGAAATAAAGTATCATGTTAAAGGTAACTATTTGTGTAATTATAAATGTCAGAATTGTATTATATTATTTGGTATGTAATTCCACTTCTTACTTCATACAGTTGCTAAAATTAAAATGTATATAAAGTAATGACAACTCTATGCTTTTGAACATAAAATGTACAATGATATAAGTGATAACAAGGACCAAAAAAGGTGGGGAAAAAGGGATATAGGAAAAGTATATAATGTATGCTATTGAAGTCAGATTGATATCAAAACAAATACAATTGTCATATATATTTAGGATGTTAAATTTTAACCTCATGGTAACCATAAGGAAATTAGATGTAAAATATATCCTGATAGAAAAGAGAAAGCACTCAATAATGTACAATACAAATAATCAAATAAATAAAAATCTAGGAACTGACACAAGAAGTGAGGGACAAAAAGTTATAAAACTGGCAAAGAATATAGAGCATAGTGGCAGAAGAAAGTCCTGCATTACTAGTAGTGAATTTAATATGAATGTGTTTAAATCAGCACCTTGTTCAGGGCCTTATCTTGGTTATATTCTAACCTGTCTCCTCAATGTATCTGAGCTAGGCTTCTTTATAATCTTATCATACATGGTTCTTCTGCCTCTTTTATTTGAACTTATACCCAATAAATATATGTCCCAGAGTCCTAAATCTTCGATCTGTCGATAGGCTGGGTGAGCCCTGAATCTCAGCAGAGTTGCAACCAACACCTACTCTCCAGTTCATCGAACCCACTCAGGACAACAAACAAAAGGATTAAATGGGCAACGCCCATCCCAAAATAAATAGACTATCTACAATTAAAAGCAAGATAGTTCTACCCACCTGCCCCATGGAATCTAAGCTCTCTCTCAAACAGAAACAAAGTGGGCATCACCATCTCAAAATCCTCAATATTGAAGAACAAACAAACATAAGTTGGAATGCACTATGGACTAAAGTAGACATTATTATTCTAGCAATGGAACAATTTGTAATACTGATATAAAGACAGTGGTCTCCAGAGGTTTTGAGGGGAGGGAGAGGGAAGAATAGATGCTATATGGGGCAGTTTGGGGACATGGGAATTGTTCTGCATGATATTGCAATGACAGATTCAAGGCATTATACATTTTGTCAAAACCTATAAATTGTGTGGTGCAAATTTTATACCAAAATGTAAACTATAGACCATGATTAGCATCAACGCTTCAATATGTGTTCATCAATTGTAACAAATGTGCCACATTAATGAAATATGTTGTTAATGTAAGAACATGGAGGGAGTGGTGTGGTATATGGGAATCCCCTATATTTTTTGATATAACATATATATAGTCTAAAAGATTTTTAAAAATAAAGAAAAATAAATTTAAAAAATAAGGATACATTAAATGCTCCATTCAAAGTGCAGAGATTGACAGAATTGATAAAAAAGCCTGATCCAAACACACATTGTCTGCAAAAGATTCACATTAAATTCAAAAGTACAAGGAGGTTGAAAGTGAAAAGTAGGAAAAACACAAATATGCAAATACTAACAAAGGAAACCTGGGGTAACTATACTAATATAAGAAAATATAGATTTTTAAGTCAGAAAATTTTATAAGGGGCAATGATTTGTAAGTCAAATAATGTTATAATTATAAACTGATAACCGGCACAATTCAACAAGAAGATGCAACAGATGTAAATATATATGCACCTAACTATAGGGCTCCAAAATATATGATGTAAGTATTGACAGTTTGGAAGGGAGAAATGGGTGGTTCTACATTAAAATTAGGAGACTTTAATATACCACTCTCCTTGTTGATCAAACGTGTCCTTTCTCTAAGCCAAACTCACCATATAAACATACTACCTTCCCCCTAGTGTGGGGCATAACTCCTGGGGATAAGCCACCCTGGCAAGTAAGGATTACTACCAAACACCAACTAGCAATGCACCTAGAAAAGGAACTTGACTGTAAGAGGGAAAGAGTCAATACAAATGAGTTCTTGTGGTTAAGAGATTTCAAAGTGTGTCAGGAGGTCATTCCAGAGGTTACAATTATGCATGTCTCAGCAGGATCTCATTGACTGCCACAGTAAATATTCCCTCAAATAAGAGGTCTCCTGAGGGATCTACAGACATCCAGATACTATAGGCAGGGCAGAAAACTCAGGAGTTTGGTGCCCTGCCACTGGACTTTACCTTGGAACTTATCCAACCCAGTATGACAGGGTTGGACTCATTTGTGGTTTCCCTACACATGACTCTTCTGCCCGTTCTATTTGAACATATAGTTAGCACTATACTTGATAGGTATATGTCCAAGAGACTTAAATCTTTGTTCCATCCATGTGTCAGTTGGGCTCTGAATCTCAGAAGAGTTGCAACACCTATTCTCCAGTTCATTGGACTAACCCAGAACAACTAACATGGTGATGATGATGGGCAGTACCCATCCCAAAGAACAGAGACATTGTGCAACTGCAAGCAAAGAATTCCATACATCTGACCCGTGGGAATCTAAGCCCCTGTTTTTTTTTTTTTTGTTTTTTTTTTCTTTTTTAAATGGAAAGCTTCACGAATTTGCATGTCATCCTTGCTCAGGGGCCATGCTAATCTTCTCTGTATGTTCCAATTTTAGAATATGTGCTCCTGAAGCAAGCACGTCTAAGCCCCCTCTTAATTAGAAGGAAAGAGGTCATCACCATCCCCAAATCCTCAGGATTGGGAAATGAACAATGGACTAAAGTAGACTTAATATTATTCTACTATAGTCTTTATTGTTATTCTAACAATGGAAGATCTTTTATCATTGATGTGGAGGAAGGGGCCACTGGAGGTTCTGACAGGAGGGAGATGGAAAAATAGATGCAATATGGGGGCATTTTTGGGACATTGTAATTGTCCTGCATGATGTTGCAATGATTGGTACAGGCCAATATATATTTTGTCATAACTTAGAAAAGTGCATGGGACAGAGTGTAAACTATAATGCAAACTATAATCCACAATTAGTGACAGTGCTTCAATATGTTTTCATCAATTGTAACCAAAGTGCCAAACTAACGATGTTGTTAACGTAGGAAACTGTGGGAAGGTGAAGGAGTGGGGCATATCAGAATTTTCTATATGTTTTATGTAACATGTATGTAATTAAAGTTTCTTTAAAATCAATAAATTTAAAAAATAATGGAGGGGCTGAAGTCTCTCTTCAGACCCCCGCCATGCTGGGGGGGGGGGGCTGAAGTCTATTCTTTAGACCCCCTCCATTGGGAGAGCTTCCCAATAAATTTCCTGCCAGCAATCATCAAAAAAAAAAAAGAGTAGTGGATAGAATGTCTAGTAAGAAGATCAATAGGGAATAAAGGACTTGAACAATATCCTAAACCAGCTGAACCTTACAGACATATATAGAACACTTCACCCAACAACAGAATGCACACTCTTTTTGCATGCACGGTAATCTTTCTCATGGGTAGACCATATGTTACACTGCAAAAAAGTCTAAATAAATTTAAAAATATTGAAATCATACAATGTGTATATTCTAACCACAATATAATGAAAGTAAAAACCAATAATGATAATGGAGGGTGGTGATGGTAGCACAATATTGTGAACATAATTAAGTGCACTGAAATATATATCTGAATGTGATTAAAAGGGGAAAATTTATTCTGTTATATTTAAAATAATAATTTTTAAAAATCCATACATCTACACCTTGTAAATAATAAAACACTTTCTAAACAATTGTAATATTTTTAATAGTAGTTATCTTTGTTAAAAATTGATGAAAGATTATTAAAATTACATTATCTATCACCTACAGTTTACATTAGGTGATTTCTTCCAATATATCACCCTATTATTAAAACCTTGTATTATTCTCATATATTTGTTATAATTCATGAAAGAGCGTTCTTATATTTTACTAATAGCCATTATCTATCATTTACCATAGGGTTCACTGTGTTGTACAGCCTCAGTTTTATTTTCATTCTGGTAACATATATGACCTAAAGTTTCCCCCTTTTAATGACATTTACCTTTATAATTCCGTTCTGTAAATTACACTCAGTAATGTGTTATCACATATTATTGTATGTCTATGACTGTGTTTTGCTTTTATTGAAGTCCTTGTCTTTTAACCCTGCAAAATTGTGAGCACCTTGAAGGATAGAGCAAAATTCTATGCACCTAGCGCTACTGGTCACTGAATTATAATAATAGATGTATAAATACTTATTTTGTGAATGACAGAATGTGATTTCACAGCAATTTTTAATGAAGAAAGAAGAAAAGGAGGTAAGTGTTAAAAATGGTGTGCAGCCTGGGGATTTCATCCAGTTCCAACCATGGTGATAGAACCCCTTTCCCTCAACCTCAATAGAATAGCCAGAAAATCCACACCCTGTCAGGAATGGACAACTGCCCTTAACCAGGAGGAAATAGCCAAAGAAGAATGACAATCACCTTTCAGCTCCACTCTAAGAATAAGGGTGTAATCTCTTTGAGGGAGGAATTGAGGCAGGTGAGTATAGGATATGAAGGAAGGCCACTGGTCAGAATACTGCCATGAGACCCCACCTGGAAATCCCCTGAAGTAAGGCAGCTGTTTGAGAAAAAAGCTGGGACCATTACAGTCAAAATGCCTGCCAACATGGTGGTCATGAGGTCACATTGGAAACTTCTGTGCTCAAAAGAAGCCATGGATAACTCCAAACAGAAATGCCAGCTTATTGGTTTCCTGAAAGCTAACAAGTGAAGGTAGAGAAATAACCAATAAGGACAGCATCAGCTGAGATTCCTCCTTAATATGGGAATGAGGAAGAGGAAAAAGCTTTAAAAAGACCTACCCAGGGCCACACATTGCATGTCTCATCCTGTAACATGCCCGCCCCCATTTCTCCAGTGTTTATTATCTCTTTCCTTGTTTCTTAATAACTCTTTCACTGCCTCATTTAAAAGAAAATAGTATGCAGGACATCCTGGAAGAATGAGTTCCATATCCTGAGATGGTTGCTTATTAATGGATCAAAATGATACAATTTTTGTTCCTAATCAGTTAGGATAGAATGGTAGAGAACCACAGAAAATATCATACGGCAACAAACATAGTAAAGGTATGTGCAAAATAATTTCACAAAGTACTTTGTTAGGGTGTGCTTGTGTTTTGTGTGTGAGTTCTGTGTGTTGTGTGTGTATATGTGTATGTGTGTTGTCTGTATGCATGTGGGCATAAAATACATTGCAGTTCACAATGTAATTAAAGACTTTTTCACTCTGGGAATGGGACAATAATTTTTGGAAAACACTTCACGAAAGGCAAGGAAATATTAAAAAGAAGGCCAGCCCCTGTTAATGGGAAAATGTCCTTGAAAGTTAAGGCAATGTTAGGGCGAGGTTGGAGAGAGAACAGGCAGGCAGGATGGGAGCTGAAACACCTCTAAACACAATGGCCACAGACAGATCACATGTTCTTGCTGCTCCTTCCTTGTCCTGGTCTTCACATCATGCCCTGATGTACCTGGTATTCCTGTGCCTGTCCGATATTTATTTGACTACAATGGTTTTTGATGCCCTTGTTTTGAGTCTGCACTCAGGAGATCTAAGTGGCAGTGGTGGAATGCTCCTGGGTGTTCCAGGTAAGGCTGGGTGTGCTCAGGTGGCATCTCCACATCTCTGGGTGAAGGTAGTGGGTCCCAATGTCCTTGAACCAAGGCCAGCCTCATTCCCTCTGAGTGTAGCTCAGGGACTCTGTCAATATTTATTTTAGGAATTATGCATAGTGAATGTCACAATCTAAGAAAGAAAAGCCCTTGTAAGGTGAAAACTCTTATACTTGTGGATTCAATCATTGGGCCCAAGCAAGCCACCATGTGAATTTAATGATCAAAGAAAATTCCTATATTTTTTGGACAACATGCTCACAATAAACAAAAGTGCTTATAGAATATAGAAACAATAAAGCAAATGAGAATTCAACTGCAGAATACACAGACTGCAAATATTACATGAACTAGCCTATATCCCTCCCTTCGTACACTGGGAATAAACTCACTTGTGACTCCTAGATGCATCACATTGGTCCAGCTCACCCATGCCTGCATGGTCTCCTTCCCTTTCTGAAGACCAAGGATGGAAGGAGAGGGGGCTTTTATGAATAGTAACTTCCAAAAAACAGAGGGAGAAAAAGAGAGGGGGAAAGCCTGTTTACTAAGAATTCTATGCCATTTACATCTGTAGCTCTAGGTGGTGTCTGTGTCTTCACTGCCTTCCATTTTCTCTCAAGTCCGGGCATGCTCATTCACAAATTCTTCATCACAGTTTTGCCTTCCTCATCAGCTAGAACCTCCATACTCCAGAGTGTGTTTCTCTTTATTTTGCCTCAAATAGCCAGTTCCTTTTTGCTCTCATTACTGTCTCCCTTTCCCACAAGTGAGATCTCACATACCAGTTTCTTCATTTCTCCATTCAATGTACATTTACTGGACACAAATATTTATCTATAAAATGAGTAAAGTAAAAATAACTGCCTACACCATAATATTTGTAATCGAACATTTACATAATGCATGTTCGATAGCCCAGGAACATAGCTTTCTCTCAATGAATATGAATATAATCCACCAAGGTAATTGACAATTGAATGATCCTTTTTGTTTGTTTTCTGAATAGAATTATTTTTTTATTCTTTGTCCTAACAGATCAATGCAATACACATCAAAACTAATTATTTTGGTATGTTTTGTGGACATTCACTTACCATTATCACTTATTAGTTTTTCTTTTATATCTTTGCTACTTATTTTTCTAAACTTTTATTCAAAATATTAAATAATACAATTTCAGATAAGAAAAGTATTACTACCTTAAGACAGTTCAGATGTATTTCAATTGTGCTTCCCTTCTTTATTATGACAGTAAAATAAATGCAAGAGAAATTTTGGACTCCAGATCTACTTCTTTCATTTCTATACAAAGTGCATGGCCACAAACTAAACCTGAGCTTTGTGAGTATGTGTTTAAAGTATGGTATGTGTTATGTCCTCAAAAAAGTTGTACAGTGGCACTTGTAAGTCACCCATGGTTCAAATAACATATTTATATATTGATCAATTATTTATGATAGAAAGATAAACTAAAATGAATTACAGTAAATAATTTCCAGCCTCTGTAAATAAATAAAGAAAACAAAAGAAATGACTGGGAAAAACAGTCAGTGTAAATATATATATTCTTTATGTATACATACAACTTCATTCAGGGACAATTTTAATTTGAAGGACCTAGAGACAGCATTATTTAAGTGATAATGGCCTCTAAGATTTATTCAAACATACTGTAAAGTAATAAACAAAGTGAATAAATCTAACATAATTTTAAACTCTACCCCTTGCTTGACTGCTTGGAGGAAATCATGATACAATCAATTGCTAACTTAAAGCAAGTACGTGTGTATTTGACATTTTACCACAATTTCTATCTTTAAATTTGATTCAATAATTCAAACCATAAAAACGGCTATCTCTAATAACGTTTTATCTATGAACACTGAAAATTGTGTAGTATGTACTGCCAGAATTTCTAAAAACATATTTAACGTGTGACGTAAAACTGTGGTCAGCTTGAGTAATATCATTATCTTAAATTATATTTTAATTACCCAAAATTTCTGGAGTAGTTTACCTGAGAGAAAAAAAAATGTTACTTAAAAGCAAAGCATTATCACATATATCCTTGTATATTACAGTTTGGGAGAACAAAGAAATGTGTTCTTAAAACATTGTATTTGGATCAAACAACAGATATTTTAGAAATTAGTTATGGTTTGGGATCTTTTAAAAGTAGCATTAGTAATACTTCCAGAAGAAGTATGATAAAGAAATCTACAACAAACAGAGTAAATATAAAGTAATGCTTAGCTCCACATTGTGGACACCTAATTGAATTCCACTCTAAAAGTGTAGATAAAAAATTACGTATTCTTTTTTTGTAGTTAATTTTACTTTTTAAAAATGATACTTAGATTACATAAATATTACATAAAAAATATAGGGATTCCCATATGCCCCACCTCCCACACCTCCCACAGCCTCCCACATAAACATCCTTCATTAGTGTGGCTCATTAATCTCAATTGATAAACACATCCTGGGACTTTGCCATTAGGCATGGACCATAATTCACACTGTAGACCACACTCTCTCCCACAGAGTTCTGCATGTTATATGATGATATAAAATGGCCTATATCTGTCAATGCAATGTCACTCAGGACACTTCCCAAGTCCTGAAAAAAAACCTCGTATTACAACTACTTTTCCCTCTCCCTGCCCCCCAGAGCCACCAGTGGCCACTGGTTCCACATCAATGTTGTAATTTCTTCCATTGCTTGAATCACAATATGCCTATAACAGAATACCAGTAAGTCCACTCTAGCCCATAGCTCTTTCCCTAATCCTGAGGAGTCTGGGATGGTGAAGTCCACTCCACCTCCAAGTGAGAGGGGGCTTATATCCCATGGATGAGATGGATGGGAATATCCTGCTTGCAGCTGCAGACTCTCAGCATTCCCTGGGATGGCCATTGTCCATCTTCATCTCCCCACCAGGTGTCCTGGGTGAGTCTACTGAGCTGTAGAGCAGGAGTTGCAGCTCTACTGAGATTCCAGGCCCAGCTGGTACACGGACAGCCCAAAGACTCCAGTCTCTGGAAGTACACCTACAAATTCCAGCACCACATATAATATAAGGTTTGAATATAAGGGACAGATGGACCATGTGCAGGGAAGACATATTTGAGTCCAACTCTGTCAAGCTCAGGAGCACAGATTCCAAAGTAGGGCCCACTGATAAAGCACCAAACTCTGGAGCTATCCTCCCCGATTTAGGACCTGGGTATCTGCAGAGCCCTCAGGAGCCCCTCTATTTGGGGTGATATCCAATTTGGAAGCCTATGAGGTCCTACTGAGATGTACATATGCATTACCTCTGGGATGACCTCCCTACTCATTTTGAAGTCTTTTAGCCATATGAACTCATTTGTCTTTACCCTTTCCCCCTTTTGTTTGAGGCCTTTTTACAGTCCTATTGCCATTTGACACTTGGTAGTAATCCCTCTTTGCCAGGGAAGCTCACCCCCAGGAGTCATGTCCCATGATGGGAGGAAAGTAATGCATTCATATGCTGAGTTTGGCCTAGAGGGAGGGCACATTTGAGCAACAAGGAGGCTCTCAGGAGGCAATCCTTAGGCACCTCATAAGGATAGGCTCTGTTTCAATTTCAATGGCAAAGACTCCTAAGGATAGTCATCAATAACAAGAGCCCATCAGTGGATCATCCTCCTTTGCCAGACATTGCCCCTGCACTTGGGGGACTATTGCTGCTCCCTTGGAGATTAAGGCAGAGCTCTCCAGGATGGGGATTCAGTACTCTCTCATTTATTGAGTGATTCTCCATCCACTGTGACCATGCCCCGTGAGCATTTGAACAATTTTATATACCTTGTATGTATGTTCAAGTGAACTTCCTCCCATGCACCCCCCATCCCTGACACCCCCCACCAATGATCCTCTCCCACCCCAGTTGTAACCGTTCTGTGATCCAAAGCTTCTTTAAAGATGAAATCCAATAAATTGGCCAAATACAATTAATAGGAAAAGGAAATAATAAAGATAAGTTTAAATGTAAGAGATAAGATAAATGAAAACTTAAAAAAAAAACTAAAAATAAAATAAAATTGAAGGATTGGGATAATCAAAAAATGGGGGAAAATTTTGAAAAAAATTTTTTTTGACATTTTGCCTTTTATCCCTCCAATATCTGGTGTCCATTCTGTACCGTGACACTATCCTCCTCTCACTCCCCAGTGTCTCACTATTTTTCATTTAATTTTCAAAGAAGTTTTAGGTCACAGCAAAGTCACACACAGAATACAAGAGACTCTCATATACTCAACCTCCTCTCCCTATCCTCACCCTATAGGAAAACCTTTTTGCATGTGGATTGTAGCATTGTTATAACTGATATACAGATAGTGAAACATAGCTACTGAACATTGTCAATGGGTTACAGTATGGTTTACATTTCAGACCGTACACTTTTATAAATTTTGATGATATTTACCATGTCCTGTGTCCATCACTGTAAGGTAATGAAAAACATTTCCACTGACCAATAAATGCCCCCTGTTTGATCTTTTCTGTTCCTCCCTTTGTATCCCCCTGGGGACAATGATGACCCCCTGGCTTGACTCATTGGATATCAAGATTCATAGTTACATACAATAGAAGGTCTTGACACACTGGTTTGTCCTCCCCTATTAAGAACCATCCTTGCTCTTGAGAGACTCCTGCCTGTCTATATCTGAACAAATTGGTCCTCCCAAAATGGGAGTCCATCTCCTTCCTGCTCATTGTGTGGGGCTCCACCCAATGATACCACACATTATGACAGGATGAACACTCACACACGCCCTAGAAGCCTGTTTCAGATGCACACTGTCCCGAATGCTCCCCAAACCAACACTCTAAGCCAGTGACACTTCCTTGACATATTGCCATAAGAGCATTCCCACCACAAATCCCAAGTGCTCACCTGGTCCCACTCCCATCTCTTCCCCAAGTATCCTGGGTATTCGAACCCACCCTTCCCAATCTACCCACCTGACAATCCTGCACCACCAAACCCAATAATATCACTACCCTCCTGTCCTATACCTTCAATAAGCAACTATACTCTATCACTTTACCATAGGTTGCATCTATATGGGTGATGGCTCACAACTATCTCTCTTTCTCTTTCTGGTAAATCTATCTTTCAGACAATAGATCTCAGAGACTGCTCAATTTCCTTAGTTCATATTAGTGAAGTCATGTACTGTTCATCCTTCAATGCCTAGCTTGCTTCACTCAACAAAAGGTCTTCAAGATTCATCCTGTTATCCTGTGTGTTAGCACTTTATTCTTTCTTACAGCTGAGTAATTTTACATTGTATGTATGTACCACAATTTGTTTTCCATTCATCTGTTGATGGGAAGCTGGGTTGATTCCAACTTTTGGCAATAGTGAACAATGCTGCTATGAACATTGCTGTGCATATATCTGTTCATATCTTTGCTTTCAATACTTCTGGATATATACCCAGCAGTGGAATTGCTGGATCATACGGAAGATCTCTAGTTAGTTTTTTGAGGAACCGCCAAACTGTCCTCCACAGTGGCTGGACCATTCCACAATCCCACCAGCAGTGGATGAGGGTTCCCATTCCTCCACATCCTCTCCAACACTTATAGTCTGCTGTTTTTTTAAAGGCTGCCATTCTAATCTGTGTAAGATGGTATCTCATTGTAGTTTTGATTTGCATTTCCCTAATAGCTAGGGATGTTGAGCACTTTTCACATGCTTTTTAGCCATTTGTATTTCTTCCTTGGAGAAGTGTCTTTTCAGGTCACTTGCCCATTTTTTAAATTGGGTTGTTTGTCTTTTTATTTTTGAAGTGTTGCACTTCTTTATATATGCTTTGGGTGTGAAGTTCATGAAACCATTTCCTATTACAAGGTCCTGTAGATGCTTCCCTGCGTTATCTTCCAGGGTCTTCATGGTCTTGGCTTTTATATTTAAATCTTTGGTCTATCTTGAGTTGATTTTTAAATAAGGTGTGAGATGGTGTTCCTCTCTCATTCTTTGGAATATGGATATCGGATTCTCCAAGCACCACTTATTGAAGAGGCCATTCTCTCCCAATTGAGTGGGCTTGGTGGCCTTGTTGAATATCAGATGACTGTACATGTGAAGATTTATATCAGAACTCTCAATTCGGTTCCATTGGTCAGTATGTCTATCCTTGTGCCATTACCATGCAGTTTTGACCACTGTAGCTTTGTAATATGTTTTAAAGTCAAGTAGTGTGATAGCTCCAACTTCATTTTTCTTTTTCAATATGTCTTTGGAGATTCGGGGCCTCTTATCCTTCCAATTAAATTTTGTAGTTAGTTTTTCCAATTCCTTAAAAGATACACTGTTGATTTTTATTTGGATTGAATTAGATCTGTAGATTAGTTTGGGTAAGATAGACATCTTGATGATATTTCATATTCCTATCCATGAACAGGGAATATTCTTCCATTTATTTAAATCTTCTTTGGTTTCCTTTAACAGTATTGTGTAGTTTTATGTACATAAGTCCTTTGCATCTTTACTTAAATTTATTCCTAGGTATTTGATTATTGATCTTGGTATTTTTTTCTTGATTTCCTCCTTAGATTGCCCATTATTGGTGTACAAAAATGCTACTGATTTTTGAGCATTGATCTTATAGCCTTCGATGTTACTGAATTTCTTCCCAAGTTCTAGAAGTTTTATTGTAGATTTCTCAGGGCTTTCTATGTACAGGATCAGGTCGTCTGCAAATAATGAAATTTGTACTTCTTCTTTTGAAATTTGGATGTCTTTTATATCTTTTTCTTGCCTCAGTGCTTGAGCAAGTACTTCTAAGACAATGTTAAATAGGAGTGGTAATAGTGGACATCCTTGTTTTGCACCCGATCTCAGAGGGAAGGCTTTTAGGATTTCACTATTGAAGATGATGTTAGCTTTGGGTTTTTCATATATACTCTTTACCATGTTCAGAAAGTTTCCTCCTATTCCTACCTTTTGCAATGTTTTTATCAGGAAAGGATGCTGTATTTTGTCGAATGCTTTTTCTGCATCTATAGATATGATCCTGTGGTTTTTTTACTTTCAATCAGTTTATGTCATGTATTAAATTGATTGATTTACTTATGTTGAACCATCCTTGCATGTCAAGGATGAAACTTACTTGGTCATGGCATATAATTCTTTTGATATGTTGAATGCAATTAGCAAGTATTTTGTTGAGGATTTTAGCATCTAGGTTCATTAGAGTAATTGGTCTGTAATTTTTCTTTCTTGTGTATCTTTGTTTGGCTTTGGTATTTGGGTAATGTCAGCATCATAGAATAAGTTAGGAAATGTTCATTCTACATCTTTTTTTTGAAGAGCTTAAGCAGGATTGGTGTTAGCTCTTTCCAGAATATTTGGTAGAAGTCAGCTGAGAAGCCATCTGGTCCTGGGCTTTTCTTAGTTGGGAAGTTTTTTATGACTGTGTCTATCTCTTTATTTGTAATTGGACTGTTGAGTTCATCAATTTATTCTTTCATCAATGTAGGCTTCTTGTAAGTTTGTAGGAATTTGTCCATTTCCTCTAAATTATCATTCTTCTTGGCATATAATTTTTCAAAGTATCCTCTTATGTTACTCTTTATTTCTGTGGGGTCATTAGTGATATCCCCTTCCTCATTCCTTATTTTGTGTATTTGACTCTGCTCTCTCTTTTTCTTTGTTAGTCTGGCTAATGGTTTGTCAATTCTATTGATCTTTTTGAAGAACCAGCTTTTGGTTTTGTTTATTTTTTTCTAGTGCTTTCTTATTTTCTATTTCATTTAGTTCTGCTCTAATCTTTGTTATTTCCTTCTTTCCTTTTCCTTTGGGATTAGTTTCTTGTTGTTTCTCCAATTCCTCCAGGTGTGCAGTTAGGTCTTCAACTTTAGCTCTTTCTTCTTTTTGTATACATGCATTTATGGCAATGAATTTCTTTCTCAGTATATCTTTTGCTGCATCCCATGGGTTTTGATATGCTCTGTTATCATTTTCATTCATTTCAAGGTAGTTACTGATTTCTTTTGAGATTTTCTCCTTGACCCACTGTTTGTATAAGAGTTTGTTGTTTAGCTTCCATATCTTTGTGCCTAATCTGTTTCTCTGGTCCTTAGTGATTTTTTATTTCATCCCAATGTGGTCAGAGAAATTTCTTTGTGTAATCTCAAACTTCTGAATTCATTGAGAGTTGTCCTGTACCTAGCATGTGGTCTATCTTGGAGTATGATCCCTGTGCAATTGAGAAGAATGTATATCCCACTGTATTCGTGTGTTGTGTTCTATATATATCTATTAGGTCCAAGTCCTCTAATGTATTATTCAGAGTCTTTGTTTCTTTATTGATTCTCTGCCTAGATGTTCTGTCTAATGGTGATAATGGTGTATTAAAGTCCCCCACTATAATTGTAGAGGCATTTATGTCTCCACTTAGTCTTTCCAGTGTTCACCTCAAGTATTTTGTGGCATTCTGATTAGGTGCATAAATGTTCATGATAGCTCTTTCTTCTTGAAAGATTACACATTTTACTAATGTATAGTGTCCATCTTTGTCTCTTACAATAGTTGTACATTTAAACTCTATTTTATTTGATATTTGTATAGTTACTCCTGCCATTTTTTATTTATTGTTTGCTTGTAAGGTTATTTTCCAGCCATTCACTTTCAGCCTTCTTGAATCCCTGGATCTAAGGTGGATTTCTTGTAGACAGCATATAGATGGATCATAGTTCCTTATCCATTTTGACAATCTGTGTCTCTTGACTGGTGAGTTTAACATTCAATGTTATTACGCTCAACAAATTTCTGATATCAGTCATAATTTCTTTGGGTTTATGTATGTCATATGTTGTTTTTATTTCTCTTTTTTTCTTTTTAGTTGTTCTTTCACTCTCCTCCAACTTTCTCTCTCCTGTTTTTTCTTTTCTACCTGTAGAACTTCCTTTAGTAATTCTTGAAGTGCAGGGTTCTTATTGGTATACTCTCTTAATATCTGTTTATTTGTGAATATTTTAAATTCTCCATCATTTTTGAATGCCAGCTTTGCAGGATGGAGAATTCATGACTGGAAGTTTTTTTCTTTTAGTACCTTGACTATGTCATATCACTGTCTTATTGCCTCCATGGTTTCAGATGAGAAATCAGGCCTTAATCTCACTGAACTTCCCTTGTATGTGATGGTTGTCTTTTCTCTTTCTGCCTTGAGTATTTTCTCATTGTCTTGAGCATTGGACATTTTGACAAATATATGTCTTGGAATAGGCCTGTTGGGATATATACCGTTTGGGGTGCGCTGTGCTTCCTGGACATGTACGTCCATCTCCCTCAATAGGGTTGGGAAGTTTTCAGCCATTATTTCCTTCAACACTCCTTCTGTTCCCTTTCCCTTCTCTTCTCCCTCTGGCATGCCTATAATGCATATGTTTGTGCATTCTGTGTTGTTGTTTAAATCCCTAATTTCCTGCTGGATTTTTTCTTTCTTTTTATCTATCTGTTCTACTCTCTGTTGATTTCAGATGTACTGTCTTCCACATCACTAAATCTTTCTTCTACCTGTTCAAATCTGCTGTTATGTGATTCCAGCATCTTTTGATTTCTTGGATTGTGCCATTCATCACCATCATATCTGTTATATTTTTATTTATGTTTATAATTTCTTCAATATGTTCTCCCAATGTCTTCTTAATATCTTTTATCTCTTCCTTCACTTCATTAAATTGGTCCATGATATTTGTTTGGACAGCTTTGATTAGTTGTTCAATGTTCTGCATCTCTTCCTGGTTTTTAGTTTGTTCATTGGACTGGTCCATGTCTTCCTATTTCTCAGTATGGTTTGTAATTTTTTGTTGCCCCTGGTCATCATTTATCTTGATGGGTTTATTCAGTTGATTAGCTTCTCTCTCTGCTCTAGAGATTTATTTAGCTGGTGGTCCTACATGTGTGTTAAGTTTTCTCTTTGACACTTTGATCTTCTTGTTCTATTTCGTTGCTGTTTTCTATGTTCCCTTGAAGGAAAAAGATTAGTGCCAGAGAACTCAAAAGATAAGAAAGGAAAATGCATAGTAGTAATAATAAGAAAAGTTAGAAGGACCATATAAGACTTAGTAAAATGAATGTTTAACTCATGTAAGCAGTATAGTGTAATGGGGAAAAACAGTGGAGTACCTTCAATGGAATGGGAAACCAAATAGAGAAAAATATATAAAATGATTAAAAAGGTGAGAATGATGATGAGAGAGAGAGAAAGAGTAAAGATAGGGCTGAAAGGAAAAAGTTAATAAGAAAAAGAAAACAGAATAGACAAAATAGAAATCAAAACCAGTAAAGTTGAGGACTAATGACAAAAGGTGGAATGTAGGAACCACAACAGAAAGCAGAAGATAGGAAAATGAAGGAAGGAAAAGAGATAGCATTGGTAGACAAAAATCAATGTACACAGAAAATGGGAAATCAAGGAAGAAGCAGCACAGCAAAGAAGAAACAAGCTAGGGCACCTAATTTTAAAAAAAGCGGTAGGGAGGAAAGAGGGAAGAAAAGCAAGAAACAAACAAACAAGCAAACAAACAAACAAACACACTAGCAAGCAGTCAAACAAAGCTAAGGAAGTACAGCGTTCCTTCTTGGTCCCTTGTGGAGCCTCTCAGTCTGCCTGTGTTCATAAAATAATTACCCTGCAGGCTTCTCTCTGCAGGTTTTGAGGTGGATTTTAGCTAGTAAACTAAGTTAATTTTTTTTTTTTTTTGGAGAAATACAGAACCCAAAAGAAGTTAGTATAACAATAATGTTATGTTTACCCTGTCCTACGTTATCAGCTGGATGTTAGATATCCCGGTGAATCACTACTCTTAGAGGAGCCGGGAATCGAACTAGGGACCTCATATATTCAAGATAGAAATTCCTCCCCTGAGCTAACTTACTAATTAGGTCACTTAGCTCTTCAGAAACCTATTTAGTCACTTTCCCCTGCGAAGATTTTACTCTTCTGTGGCAGCAGGATTCAACAGGCTGTATGAGCAGATCCCCCCTCCGCTCCCCTGGTAAGGTTGAGTTCCCCTTTGAAATTGAAATGGGACCCTAATGACAGAGTACACTGCACCAAAGTGAATTTTCAAGACTCTTCTAGACTACCCCCTCCCACCAGGGGACCATAAATAGGCTTGTGGAAACTTATTAAGCACTACCCACTGCCTGACTCCCTTAGAGGAGTTGAAATTCTGATAGTCCTCAGTGCAGAAGTATTAATTTGGCTGAGTCCACCCTCTCTCAAGCCAAGCCTCTGTATCCCAGGGCAGTTCGGTAAATCAGCTTCCTCAGCAGATTTGCCTCTCCCCTCAGCCTGGTGCACTTCAAGCTGGGTATGTGCTCCCCAAAGTTCTAAGGGGGCCCAGACAACCAAGTTCACCACACCAGCATGATTTACAAGCCTCTTCTAGACAACCCCCTCCACTCAGGGGACCCAAAATAGGCTTGTGGAAACTTATTAAGCACTACCCACTGCCTGACTCCCTTAGGGGAGTTGAAATTCTGATAGTCCTCAGTGCAGAACTATTAATTTGGCTGAGTCCACCCTCTCTCAAGCCAAGCCTCTGTATCCCAGGGCAGTTAGGTAAATCAGGCTTCCTCAGCAGTTTTGCCTCTCCCCTCAGCCTGGTGCCACTTCAAGCTGGCTGGTGTGCTCCCCATAGCTCTAAGGGGGTCCAGGCAACAAAATCCACAGAAAGGAAACCCCCTCCACCCTTTGCCAAAACCCTTCCACTCCCAGAGAATGCTCCCTCTTGCTGGGTTCCAGCAGGAGTTGGGGAATCACCTTAGCCCTTTGCTCTGAGGGTGGGGCTTAACTGTTTGCATCTGAGATTTCCAGCTCAGGGCTAAAACCTCACAGTTTTATCTTGAGCAATTTATCTCCCTGTCCAACTCCCTCCAGATCAATGTCCCAAAGGTTTTCTCTCCATGGGCTCCCAGAACAGCTCACTTGGGCAGGATCCCGTCCCCAATCAGCTGTCTTTTGTGAGAGAGATATTGAGTGCCTACTTAAATTGACGCCATCTTGTCTCCTCCCATATATTCTTTGTTTGCAATTTTTAATTTACAAAGCACCAAGACAAAATAGAGACTCACATCTCACTTTAGTAGCAATTGCCTATGGCAAACATCTGCACAATGTAATATAAGATGTCAAGCAAACAAAATTACATAATAAGCAAACTCAGATCACAGTACTTAAAAAGCATAATCATTGATTATCTTCAGAGAAGGCGTTGCCTCATTAACATTCTGGTCGAGATGATGATATTCCACGGCATTGGAATACAGACCATCATGACATTTCCTACTTTGAACCTAAAGGAACACCTTCCATTTCTTGTGATATGTGATTTACAGAACAATAAAAAAGCTAAAATAACAATTTTAAAAAATGGCAATCTTCCTTTTCCATATTTGAGGATGGGGTCTTAATAGATTTCACTCACTGTTACATTTCCATGTAACACTAGTTTTCTTCCAAGGCTTCATCAGAATTGTCTCTGGGGCTGGTGGTCCAGTTAGAGTCTGGTTCTCCATAATTTCCATTATCTACAGTGTCTGTGGCTGTGGATGGAGAACTACGCAGCATGAGTTGAGCCTCCTCCTCTATACTAGGATCTGCATTGATATCAGCTTCCTCTTGGGACAAAGAAGCAGCAGGGGAGGCATGAGGGATCACAGATGCATCTGCAATTTTATCTGTCCTAGTTGTAGAAGGCAGATTGCTACTGACGTGGGAAATATATGGTGTGGACTTCATGTACGAAAACTTTCATATTGGAAGTAAAAACATCTGGACTGAGTACAGTTTGGCTCAGTGAATCTGTCTGTGATATAACACTGGACAGTATAGCTGATGAAAGTAAGAGCTCTAGCACCAGGGGCTGCATCAGTCCCCCAGGGACCTGGGTACAGTTCCAGGTAGCAACTTCACATGCACGACACTTCTCCTAATTAGTTTTGATAACTGCCAAGGTAATATCTATCAGTGTTTTTAGTTGTCCATCATCATCTGTAAGAGATAATTTGCCTTTCCAATATCAACTGATTTATTTTCATTGTCATTGTGAATAGAATAAGCCTTTAGATCACTTTTATGGATGGTGGTTCAAGCAATCATCTTTATCTTCTTCGTGACTTTAAGGAATTTTTCTTTAGTCTGTGACAAAGACCTGCAGAATGGTTATTTGTGGAGGCAAGTCTTACAGATAGATCAATTACTTCTTTGGGTATGAGTCTATTCTACCTTATTTTCAATCAAATATGGTTAGATTTTATCCAAAAGAAATGAGCTCTATTTGGGTTTTCTAAATTGTCTAATGAAACAGAATAGAATCTCACAAAATGGACATATGTTAGATAAGGTAGTATGTGCTCAGCTTGTCCAACTGTAGATAATTATACAAATGCAGTAGTTTATTAATTTATTTACTTTCAACTAAAGCCACATTTCAGCATGTTCTATTTCAGTGATGGGGGACCATTGCCACTAACAGGATTCTCAATACTAAGGACAAAAACAATATTTTAACTTCATCTGCATTTATATATTTGAAAAGAACTGTTTCTTTAGATCTTCCTTTGGGCTTTTCCTGCCCTCATGACAGTTCATAAAGTTAATATCCTGGGGAACATTTAAAAATTTCTAACCAATAAGTTTAAATTTGGATAAATAGAACTTGACATGCTCTCAGTTATTTTTAGGGTTGTTGTAGATATTTTATGAAAATAAATTGTATCTCATACCTGTAATAAATATCCTTACATTATATCCTTATGAGTTTATGCTTATTTTGGTACTGTCCTAAAGATAGACTTACAGACATGTTTTCTGATTTACCTATGGAAAAATTTTAAAGATTGCCCATCTTTTTATCTGGCTCACTTTCCTTCCATTCATGACAACTTTACTGAATTTTTCTATTAATTCACAATACGGATTTTCTCAATTTCAAAACTATATTTTTCCATGTTTGTAAAAAACCATGCTTAATATCATTCCTGATATGGAGTTTAAGCTCAGTGAATATTAGATGGAAAGAGTGACAAATAGGTCATAGGTGGTCAAATCTGACTCTTAAAATACAGATTTATTGAATTAAAAAAGACTTTGAATTGTATGCTTTATTGATGTGTATCAATAAAATGGATTTGTTTTTTTAAAAAGCCTTTGGTCTTTGCTCTTTTTATTGTGGAATAATGACCATAACACTTTCTATTTGCCAACACTCTTTAAGCATTTCATAAACTTTGTCTTATTGGATTTTTGCAATAGTCTTTTATGCAATTAGTTCCATATTTGCCTATTTACACCTGAGGCACTTAGAGCTTACAGTAATTAGGTATGGTATTTCTAAACTGTATGTACTCCAGAGAAACATGCTATTACTGTTAACCCAGTCCTGTGGGTGTGAACCTATTGTCAGTAGCACCTTCTGATGAGGCTACTTTATTTAAGAGGTGTTCCACCTCATTCAAGATATCTTAATCCTGTTATTGGAGGACTTTATAAGAGAATGAAATTCAGACAGAGAGAAAGCCATGGGAGCAGAAGTTGAAAGCAATGAAATCTGGAAGAAAAGGTAGAGACCAGCAAATGCCACCATGTGCCTTGCCATGTGGCAGAGGAACCCAGGATCACTGACAGCCAGTCTTAAGGGAAAAAACATCACCATGATATTAACTTAATTGGAAATTTCCCCAGCCTGAAAAATGAACAAATAAATTCCAATTGTTTAAGCCAACCCATTTCATGTTATTCCTTTAAGCAGCCTAGGAAACTGCCACATTAGGCATCTAGATCAAGATGAAATTTTTGGAGAAGAGGCAGAAACAAGACCAAATTTCAGTTGTCTGCATTTAGGTCACTCTTTTAGTTTTCATGTGATACCAACTCCCTTCAACCCTTTTAGTAATAAAAGATAAACTCAAAGGAGACAGGAGTTCTGATTTAAACTCCCACTTTAGGAAGACTGCTCATGACAGAGGAATGTTCTGGCTCTTGGGGCTTCATTTGTAGAAATAAATAAAATGTTCCTTTGGAACTCGCAATGTTAACCCTTTCCTTGCATTCCATTGGTAGATCGTGAGTTTTCCCATTTTATTGCTCCTCGACAACTCTGGTTATTTTTATTATTGAACAAATTGATAATGAAGAAATTAGATTTCATAATATTTTAATGTGAGGTTTTTTGATTGTTATACAATTGAGCCTTTTTCTGGTATAAGGTTTATTTGTATTTATTCTTCCTGAAATGTTGGATCACATCCTCTCAAAATTTATCTTCTTAAATCTAATGTTTTCACGTGATTTTTATATCTACATTGTTATACTTTGTACTGCACAGTATGTTCTAAAGATTTTCACAAGTTTTTCATTTGCTTTAATTTTCTTTATAATGTGTTGACATGCAGTTTCTTAATGAACATGCATCCATCAATGAAGTTCCCAGTTCTTTCTTTCATGTTCCTCCCATCTAAGTTTATGCTCAAAAGGGTAAGGTATACTGCATGTAGAATCTCATGTTGTTTTAGATCTTCCCTCCAACTTTAGTTATCATAGTAACTAATGTTAATAAAGGAATGTAATGTATTTTGCTTTCTATGAATAAATAATTGCCTTAAAACCATTGATTTCCTCATCTTTCATTTCTTAATTTTTTATTTTTTTATTTTATTCTTTTTTAAAGAAGCTTTAGATTTCATAAATGTTACATTGAAAATACAGGGGATTCCCATATACCTCACTCCCTGCCCCTCCTACAGTTTTCCCCATTAACGGCATCTTTCATTAGTGTGGTACATTTGTTACAATTGACGAACACATATTGAAGCATTGTAACTAATCATAGTCTATAGTTTATATTATGATTTTCACTTTGCATCACACAATTTTATAGGTTTTGACAAAGTGTATAATAGCTTGTATCCAAAATGACCCATGTTACACCTATTCTTCCCAATTCTTCCCCTCAGAACCTCTGGTGTCCACTGTCTTTATATTAATGTTATAAGTTCTTTCATTAATAGAATAATAAGTATACTTTAGTTCATAGTTATATGCCTACCAGATGTTTATTCATTCCTCATTCTTGAGGAATTTGGGATGATGATGTCCACTCTGCTTCCAGTTAAGAGGGGGCTTAGATCCCATGGGGCAAATAGGTGAAACTGTCTTGCTTGCAGTTGTAGACACTCTCCTTTTGGTGATGGTCATTGCCTACCATCATCCTTTTGTTAGTTGTCCAAGGTGAGTCTGATGAATTAGAGTGTGATGTGTAGGCTGAAACTCTGCTGGGATTCAGGGCTCAACAGATGTATGAACAGCTGGAAGATTTAAGTCTCTAGGAAAATATTTAATGAGTATAGTGCTAATTATAAGTTCAAATAAAAAGGGGCTTAACAACCGTGTGTAGGAAAATTATAAGTGAGACCATCTCCCATACAATGGGGGATAGATTATCATATATTCCAATGTAAGGCCCACTGACAAAGTGCTGAATTCCTGGAGTTGTCTGTCCTGCCTATAGTTTCCAGATGTCTCTAGAGCCTGCAGGACTCCCCAATGCCAGTTTTTATTTATAATAAATCATTATTTTAATGTATTTGGTTGTGATTATTCTGATGCATTAATATATCTATTTCCCCCTAATCCACTTTCACAATGTTGTAATAAACACAGCTGAATTACATATTTTATAAAGAGAAAAACAAATCTCCCTTATTTACCCCTCTTTTAAAAATCATTTTGTTTAGTTATTCTTTGTGGAAAACATGGAAAAGTTGCATTTCCAATATACATATGGGCAGTTTCATTTATAGCAGGAATCTGATTTTTGTTAGTGGGGCAATATACAGTCTACAATCTAGGACTTACAATGTATATCAATACTTCTGTTATAAGAATTGACATCTAATTAGTGCTTCAAACAACATAAACATTATCTTTTAGTTCTTGAGGTCAAATTTCCAAAGTGGTTCAAATTGGTTTACTTTCAATGTGTTGGAAGAGATGTAATATGTTGTGGATGCTCTAAGGAAATGCCTGTGTTTCCTGCATTTTCCAGAGTCTAGAGAATACCTTAGCTCAACTTCCCATTCCATTTCTAAGTCAGTAAAGGCTGGTCAGGTCTTTCTCACATAACGTCACTCTGTCACAGGCTTTTCTGTCTTCCTCCTGATCATTTAAGGTCCATTGTGAATATATTGGGCCCACCCTGATAAATACAAGAAAATCTCCCTACCTTAAGGTTAGTTGATTGGCAAATTTAATTCCACCTGCTGTTTTTATTCTCATGTGCCAGGTAGTTTAATTTATTCCAAGGTTACAGGGATTAGGAAATGCACATATTTGGGAAGCCATTATCCTGCCTACAATATCATGTGCCCTGATTTGGCTAAAGAGATTTAAGGTGAAGTCTTAGGTGAAGCTTCTATGTAAACATGTATTTTCTTTATTAAAAATAAACAGTCTTGTGGGGGGGGGGGCTGAATGACTCCTACAAGTGGGGCTTCCCACTGGGACTGGTTCCTTCACAGCCATTTTCTGCCCTTCATACCTCTGATTGGAGACAGGAGCCAAGCAGGGCTGCATGGAAAGTTGAAATTGAGCAAAGTCCAGAAATCTTCTTAGAGTATTCCCTAAGCACCACTCACAACACATTCTAATGGTATTTTGTGACAAAGTATGGTACCAGTTCTACAACAGATGCTTCTCAACTAGGAATTTCTCCAGACTATATTAGAGGAAGTCATGTTATACACCTTCACAATGATACTGAGGACAACATGAAAGATCATGAAGACACAAACGGCTCAAAAAAAGTTTGGGAGAGCAAGGTGTATATCTTCCAATTGCAAATGTGGCAAGAAGAATGAAAAAATGTCATACTTTAAACAGAAAAGATTACAAAAGATGCCAAAGAATGCTCTTAAAAATGTGTGAGTGCATTATCTATATAATTTCTGAAGAAAGTGAAAAATGCCATCCAGAGAAACTTAAAACAATCAGTGGAGAGGATATTCCCTTTCCCATGTCTACTTTACACTTTGACAGTTATGTTGAACCTCTGGAATTATACCTTCAGAAATTCAGAAAGGCTAAGAAAGGAGAGAAAATATTAGTGGAACGGTCACAGCTACAGATGGACTCCACGAAAAGCTTCTAGAAGAGGGATATTCTAACTAGTTTCCAGCTGGATTATAACTTCATATAGTCAACAACAAAATGTTATGGTTTGTACAATATCATATAAACAGGTTTCTGGTGTTCAACAAATTCAGTTTTCATGATCTGAAGAAATGATGGAATAGAGAGTGTTGAGAAGTAGATGAAGCTATATGACAAGCACTGAGCTTGAGATGATAGCATATTTATATTAGTGATAGCCTTGAGGTTCTATCATTCTCTTTAAACATATAATTTAACTCTCACTTTATTCTACAAGAAATGCATGTAATTAATGAGAGAAGAGTTGGAAAAAGTTATCCCTCCCCAGCTCCTTTCCTTACCTGTTTCCCCAGGTTGGGGTTCTCACTGGTGCAGTTGGAATTTGTTACCCCCTCCCATATGGAAAACACCACTTCTTTATTCAGGGATGCCTGGAGTCATCATTTTGTGACATTTTCTTTTGGCCTCCCCACAGGAAGATACTTTCTTTCCTACAACTAATTTGAGAGGAGGGCCTATGACTTCTGTTTTCCTTTTACTAGATTCCATGTTTTTTTATCACCCTAAACTGTGAACTCTTTGAGGGATATTGCAAAGTGCTACATACATAGTCCAGTTGGTGGCTCAGTTAAAATTTTAGATGAATAAATATACATTGTGTGAATGAATAAAAGAATGTGGTTTAACTGGAAATTTCAATATGGGAGAAAGAGAAGAATTAGGGAATTGGTGTGGAAAAATGCTAGAAGCATGAAGTCCACATTTTGAGATAGCTGCTCATTAATGGGCTTAAATTATTTTTTTTCTAATTAATTAGTATGAAAGGATAGCGATTCATAGAAAATATTAGAAACACACAGTTCGGTACATACACAATCATTTCTCAAAATATTTTGTATGAATGTGTTTATTTTGTGTGTGTTGTGAATGTATGTTGTATGTATGTGTGTTGTATGTATGTGCATTGTGTGTAGGTGAGTGTGAGTACAAAAGTGCATTATGGATCACAATGTAATAAAAGTATTTCTTACACTGGGAGTTGGCAATAATTTTTGAAAGCACTTCACTAAAGGCTAGAAAAGTTTACAAAGAAGGCCATTCCCAATAAGGGGGAAAGAGCATTTGGATGGAGAGCCAAGCATAAGAGCTAGGTATGAGACAGAATGGGCAGCATAGGAGCCGAGGCTTCTCCCGACACGAGGGTCACAAACAGAGCAAGTGTTCTTGCTACACCTGCCTTGTCATGGTCTCCATATCACACCCTGATCTATCTGCTATTCCTGTGCCTGTCCCATATTATTTGACCACACTAGTTTATATATTTTCCCATAGCAGATGCAGCATATCCCTTATTCAGTTTTATTTGGAAGCATTTTCTTCTTTATCATTATTGGGCTTCGAGTTTTGTTTTGTTTTTTGAAATTCCAATGGATTCAACACAATTCTGAGCCTCTACCTCATCAAAATGCAAAGGATTCCCCCAACCATTCTGTATAAAATCTGCACATGCCATGACTATCTACTACTTGGATTTATCTTTCTTAATGAGCTATATCTCTGAGGGCATTAAGTTGCTTGCACTGGGCTGTGCTACTTTGAATTTTAGATAACATCAGATAAAAATTATTGGTTTCCGTTCTCCCTGATGATTTTCTGCAACCTCTACTGGGTTCCCCAACTCATCTGGATGCTACTATTGAATGTCTGAATTTCTTCCAGGGTGGTTGATAATGGAGACTGAAGCTCTGTCTTCAGACAAGACACTAGGAAAGAGTCAGGCATTGATCTTCCAGCCAGACTTAGGAACCCAGAGAAGCAACCATATCCAATCTAGCTCAAGATTGCACAGGATGAGGAACAGCAGAAGAGAAGGTATCTACAGCTTTCCTTTAGGTGCTCATTACCATATTTCCCTCCGGGTCCCTCATTAGCACATTTCCTTGTTGCTTCACCGCTGAGCCATCATTTCACTTTGAGACACTGGTCAGGAGACAATGAATATGGTTCCTATTCCCTCTCTTTCCAAGATACCAGGTTGCATCAGGAAAATGTAGATTTTATCTCTCCTCCTCCTCCTGGATTCTAATGCCTTTAACAGTTTCAAACTTCTAGCATTATTCCCAACTTTTGAATTAAAGGTTTCAACTTATTTACTCCAACAAAGCCATTTTCATTAGTCTCTTGAAACCCAAGGTATTGACTTGGGGTGAGGATACAAACCCTGTTGTTCTTTCCAAACTATGGCTTTCCTTTTTGAGCAACATGGATAACTGTCCTCCTTGGATATGAAACCATATATAGTTCACCCTATAATTTGATGATACTTTTTTCTCAATCAATTAGGAATGTCCTACCCATAATGCAAGTTAGGAAGTAACAGTTTTCCTTTATTTAAAAATATTAACTAATTGAAAGATATATATTTGTTTTCTTTTTGCAACATTACCTGAACTTAGCACATTTATGTGGATTTTATCATTTAAATCTTACAAAAATCCATTCTACAAAAGCAATACTATTAAGAACTCTGTTCTACATTTGCTGAAAGAGGTGGGGTTCAGAGGTTTAGGTATCTGACTAAAGTTATGAACCAGGTAAGAGCTGGAACATTTCTAGGAACCCTAAAGATGTTTCCAGTTCTCAGTCTTTCAACCATTGCATTTCAACCATGAAGGATTCTGGCCCCCTGGGGCTCTATGGCAATGCCTGGAGATATAGTCTGGGTAAATACTCATCTTCAATCTTTTCTGTTTCCAAATGAAGCCATTTTCTAACTATTTTCAGTACTATGGTACTATAAAGTACTGAAGAATGTCCAGCATACTGAGCTAGATTAATTTTTACAAAATGGCAGAAAACAATGAATTGGCTAATTAATGCAGTTTCTAGCATTACAATTACACAAACCATAAATGCTCTCTTAGAATTCTTTAAAAATCATAATTTCTACTAATATTTCATTTCTTACTTTATCAAGTTTTTATTTATTAAATAATGTACGTGTTTAAAGATCCCCAAACACCATCTCATTATTAACAATTTTCATTGGTGTGGCACATTTGTTACAATAGATAAAAGTTCATTTTTATAATTGTACTATTAACTATAGTCTGTGATTTAACTTAGGTTTCACATTTTCTGTTGTGCAGTTCCAAAATTTTTAGTAGGTATCATACATACAACCTGCCATTTCCCACTTTAATTGATAATTAAATTTAAGAAGACCTGTAAATAAAGTAATAGTCAAATATTTTTAAAACTCATGGAAGAAGCAGTAACAAACAATATAATTTCATCTCACATAAAGATCTATGGATTCAAATATGTTTGCTTATAGGAGGAAGGTGAAAGATAGTCAATTAGTAGTGCAAAATACTTTCAATAAATGGTCTAGGGTGATGTAAATTTTTGAAATAAATCTAACCAAAATAGGAAAAGAGAGAATAAGAGAAAGAGAGATGTGAAAACAATATGGTAATAAGTATAAAAAGTGAATTATTAAATAAAATAACACAGAACATTCTGAGTTTGAAATGCAATGAGAGAAACACATGTAACACTGATAGACTGGACCACACAGTTTCTTACTTCTCATACATTCCTACTCTATTACATTTACACAGACATAAAAGAACAAAATTGGGAACACCAAAATTGGTGAAAAACCTACAGTTTATTTTTTGAAAGAATGTAATTTTAAAAAAAGAGTAAAAACACACAAAGTATGCAAAACAAAAAACCTGAACAAAAATTTGCAATGGGGAAAATGAATAGCTAATAAACTAATGTATATTTAACCTAACTCATAAAGGAATAATTGTCAATAAAATGTTTAATTTTCCACAAATGATCCCTGTTCATGAAGAAGATGACTAAACATCATGAAAATGTCTATTCTACCCAATCTGATTTACAGATTTAATGCAATCCCAATAAAAATTGCCACAGCATTTTTTATTGAATTGGAAAAGCCAACTTTGAAATTTATTTGGAAGGGCAAGGGGCCCTGAATAGCCAAAGGCACATTGAAAACGAAAAATGAAATTGGAGGAATCACACTACCTGACTTTAACACATAATACAAAGCTACAGTGACTAAAACTGCATGATTTTGACATGAAGATAAGACATACTGACCAATGGAACAGGACTGAGAATTCTGATATAGATCCTCACATACAGTCAACTGATATTCAAAAAGGCCACCAAGACCACCTAACGGAGAGAATGACCTCTTCAACAAATGGTGCTTGGGGAACTGGATATCTATATCCAACAGAATGAGAAAGGATCACCATCTCACCCGTTATACAAAAATTAACTAAAGATGGATCAGAGATGTAAATATAAGAGCCAAGACCATAAAGATCCAGGAAGACAATGTAGGGAAGCATATATGAATCTTGTGGAAAGAAATGGTTTCATAAATTTTACACTCAAATCATGAGCAATGAAAGAAAAAGTAGATAAATTGCACCTCCTCAAAATTAGAAACTTTATCACTTCAAAGGAGTTTGTCAAGAAAGTGAAAAGGCAGTCTATTCAATGGGAGAAAATATTTGGTAACCATCCATCTGAGAGGGGCTTAATATCCAGCATATAAAAAGAAGTCCTACATCTCAAAAATTAAAAAATCAACTCATTTAAAAAATAGGCAATTGATTTTCATAGACACTTCTCCAAAAAAGAAAGCAAAAGCACATGAAAATATGCTTAACATCATTAGCTATTAGGGAAATGCAAATGCAAACTACATTGAGATATCATCTTTCACCCATTAGACTGTCGGCTATTAAAAATATAGAGGACTACAAGGGTTGGAGAGGATGTGAAGGAGAGGGAACACTTATCCAATGCTGGTGGGAATGTAGAATGGTGCAACCACTGTGGAGGACAGCTTGGCAGGTCCTCAGGAAGCTAACTATAGAACCACCATATGATCCAGCAATCTCACTGGATATACCCAGAAGCCTTGAAAGCAGGGAAACGAACAGATAAATGCACGCCAATGTTCATCATTGCCAAAAGTTGGAAACAACCCAAATGTCCATCATCAGATAAAATGGATAAGCAAATTATGTTATATACCTTTAATGGGATGTTACTCAGCAGTAAGAAGGAATGCAAGGGATGACATGTATGAATCTTGAAGACTTTGTGTTAAGTGAAGTAACCCAGGCACTGAAGGACAAATATTACATGACCTCAATGATATGAATTAAGCAAGTTGAAAACAACCCAAATGTCCATCAACAGATGAAATAGATAAGCAAATTATGGTATATACATATAATGGGATATTACTCAGCTGTAAGCAGGAATGCATGGGATGACATGGATGAACCTTGAAGACTTTATGTTGAATGAAGTAACCTAGGCACTGAAGGACAAATATTATATGACCTCACTGATATGAATTAAGCAAATTGAGTAGACTCACAGATCTAGAGTCTTGAAGATAGGTTTACTGGAGACAGAAAGGGAGTAGAAGATTGTGAGCCAATGCCCATATATGCAAAGTTTATGATAAGGCGGAAGGGTGTGACAGTGGTTCAGTGATGCTATTGGGTTTGGCAGTGTTGGTCTGAGGAGTGCAGTGTGGGGGGTGTTGGCTTGGATTATCCATGGAACTGAGGGAAGGTTCATGGAAAGGAGGAGGTGAACTCTGGGGATTTCAGGTTTGTGGTTAAAATTACAATACTGAGAATGTTCTTTTGGCAAATATGGCATGGAAAGGTTACTGGTGTAGGGTGATGGATGTGGGAGGGTATACTGGACCAGTCACACCAACGGCAGGCTTCTAAGGAATTTGTAAGTGTTCATCTTGTCATAGTGTGTTATATCAGTGGGTAGAGACCCTCACAATAAAACAAGAAAATATTAAACTGCCATCCTGGAGAGTCCTGCTGTGTTCTCAAATAGAGGGGCAAGAATCTCTCTAGAAGATAGGCAGTATCTAATAAAAGAAAATAGAACAACATGTCAAGCGCTCAGTACTACTGCAAGTAATTATGAATCTTATTCTTTAAAAAATGAAACTTAGTGGTTACAATAGGTCCTGATGGGGAGGGGAGGGAAAAATAGAATAGATGGAACATAGGGCATGTTTAGTACATTATAATTGTTTTGCATGATCTGGCAATAATGGATACAGGTCATTTTAAATTTCATAAAAATTTATAAAAGTGTATGGTCCAAAATGTAAATCATAATGTAAACCATTGACCATGGTTAGTAGTAATGTTTTGAAAATTGTACATCAAATGTACCAAATGTATCATTTGCATGTAAATGTTATTAATAAGGGATGTCAAGGAAAAGGGTGAGGGTGTTGGGTATATGGGAAACCCCTATATTCTATACACAACTTTTCAGTAACCTAAAGCTTTGAAGAAAAAATGAAAAAAATTTAGACACTGGTGGAATATACAGAAGAAAATGTCACTGTACAATCTAGACAACAGATCTTACAGTGAGAAAGACAATGTCTAATTTTTTTATTATTTCAAAATTGTTTAAATATTTTGTATTTTATTTTTGTTTATAAAACTGTCATTGTTTTATTTTCTTATTAATTTTGTTTGGTTATTTTGTTGGCTTCATTTATGGAGAGGTTTTTGATCACAGAAGGGTTACAACTGTGGCAGGGGAGGATCATTGGTGTGGGGTGTCAGTGATGGGGGATGCCTGGGAGGGGATTCACCTGGGGCATACCTCTAAGGCATATGAATGTGTTCATGTGTTCATGGGGCATTGTCAAAATGGGTGGATTTCCTCACAATAACCAAAAGATTATCAAATTCCCAAACTCTGCTCAATTCTGTAATGGGACAGCAAGAATCCCCCAAGTACAGGGATGGTGCCTAGTGAAGAAGGACAGACCATTGCAATGGGCCCTTGATATTGATGATTATACTTATGAACCTTTTCTTTTGAATTTGAAACTTAGACTAGTATTATGTTTTGCCTAAGAGGTAGCTCCTAAAAGCCTTATTATTGCTCAAAAGTGGTCTCTCTTTAAGCCAAACTCATCATATAAATGTACTTCCTTCCCCTCAGAGTGGGATATGGCTCCTGGGATGAGCCTTGCTGTCACTTAGGAACTACTACCAAGCAACAACTAGCAATGCAACAGTAAAAAGACCTTGACTAATGGGGGAAAGGGAAAAGACAAATGAGTTTATATGGCTAAGTGACTTCAAAGTGATTTGTGAGGTCATCCCAGAGGTTATGCTTATGCATGTCTCAGCAGGATCTCATTGTCTGCCACAGTAAATATTGCCTCAAATAATGGGGCTCCTGAGGGCTCTGGAGACATCCAGACACTAATGTATCACTCACAGCTCAGGAGTTTGGCTTCCTTCTATTGGGCAAGACTATGGAATTTATGCTCTCAAGTGTGACAGAGTTGAACTCATTTGTGTTTTCACTGCATATAACTCCTCTGTCCCTTATACTTGAATCTCTACTTAGTATTGTACTGGATAGATGTATGTCCAAGGGACTTAAATCTTTAGTCCTTCCATGTGTCAGTTGTTTCATGAATCTCCACAGAGTTGCAACACCTACTCTCCAGTTCATTGGACTTACCCATGACAACTAACAAGGAGATGATGATGGACAATATTCATCCCAAGGAATACAGAGAGCCTACATCTGTAAGCAAGATATTACCACCCATCGGCCCCATGAGACCTAAGCTCCCTTGCAATTAGAGGCAGAGTGAGCATCATCATGTTAAAATCTTCAAAATTGGGGAGTGAACAATGAACTAAATTAGATCTACTATTATTCTACCATAGACTTATTGTTATTCTAGCAATGGAAGAAATTTTATCACTGATGTTGATGCAGTTGCCGCTGGAGGTTATAAGGGAAGGGAGAGGGAAAATGGGTGTACAATGGGGGCACATACAGGATTTTGGAATTGTACTATATGATGTTGCAATGATGGATACAAGCCATTGCATATTTTGTCATGACTTACAAAATTGTGTGGGACAGCGTGTAATCTATAATATAAACTATTATACATGGTTAGTAGCAATGTTTCAATGTGTGTTCACCAATTGCAACAAATGTACCACACTAATGAAGGATGGTGTTAATGTGGGAAA
Source organism: Tolypeutes matacus (assembly GCA_026826555.1). Taxonomy (NCBI): domain Eukaryota; kingdom Metazoa; phylum Chordata; class Mammalia; order Cingulata; family Chlamyphoridae; genus Tolypeutes; species Tolypeutes matacus. The sequence continues at coordinate 89,682 of JAKSZT010016352.1, read as the reverse complement.
GTGTGGGATTGATAGGGAATGGGGCATATGAGAATCCCCTTTATTTTTTTTATATAAATTTATGTAATTGAATGTATCTTTAAAAAAATTAAAAAATATTTTAAAAATCATATTTCAGGGGAGTGGGGTGAGGAAGGGGGGTTGGAGTGTCTATGGAAGTGGGGGGAGGGTTGGAAGAGGGAGCAGGTGAACACTGGGATTGGTGGGTACATGGTTGAAACTATAATTTTGGAAAGGTTCTATTGCCAATATGACAAGTGAGGGTTGCTGGTTTGGGGTGTTGGATGTGGGGGCATTCTGGACAGGTTGCACCTGGGGAGGCTTCTAGGGAGTGTGTGAGTGTTCCTCTTGCCATAGTGTGTTATATCAGTGGGTGAAGGCCCACATAATGAACAGCAAGGTGGTGGACTCCCATCCTGGGGAGGCCCACTCTGTACTCAAATAGAGGGGCGAGAGCATGGGCGGGTGCCTAACAGGGGAGGGCAGAACAGTGTGTCAAGCCCTCAGTGTTGTTGCAACTATGAATCTTGTCCTTCAGGGAGTGAAGCCTGGTGGTTCCATGTGTCCCAAGGGGAGGGGGAGTGAGGAATAGAATAGATGGTACAGGGGGCATTTTAGGGGTGATGGAAGTATTCTACATGATCTTGCTATAATGGATACAGGCCATGTTAAATTACATCAAAATTTATAAAAGTGTATGGTCCAAAATGTAAACCATAGTGTAAACCACTGACCATGTTTGGTAGCTCTGTTTTAATATTTGTATATCAGCTGTAACAAATGAATCATGCACATATAAAACATTATTAATAGAGTAAGGGGGAAAAGGGTCAGGATGTTGGGTATATGGGAGTCCCCTGTATTCTGTATGTGACTTTTCTGTAACCTAAAACTTCTGTGAAGACAAAATGAAAAAAGTAAGACACTGGGGGAATAAATGAAAGAAATGTCACTGTACATATAGGACAACAGAACTTACACAGATGAAATGCAAAATTTCAAAAATAATTAATATTTTTTATTAGATTCTATTATCCCAAATTTTTTAATTTTTTTGTATTTCATTTTTTATTTTTAAGAATATCATCATTATTTAATTTTCTCATTAATTGTATTTGGCTGTTTTATTGAAAACAATAGAAACTTCATTTTTGAAGAAGTTTTCTATCACAGAATGGTTATAACTGTGGCAGGGGAGATCATTGGTGCAGGGTGTCAGTGACAGGGGATACATGGGAGGAAGTTCACATGGGCACACATATAAGGCATAAAAATGTGTTCAAATGTTCATGGGGCATTTTCATGGTGGGTAGATAGTCACACAATAACAGAAGAAATATATTCCCATCCTAGGAAGCTCTGCTACATTCTATAATGGAGCAGCAAGAATCCCCTGAGCATAGGGGCAATAAACAATGAAGGAAAATGGTCCATTGATGGGCCTTGATATTGATGACTGTGCTTATGAACATTTACTCTTGAAATGGAAACTTAACCTAGTATTATAGGGTGCCTAAGAATTGTCTCCTGGGAGCCTCCATGTTGCTCAAATGTGGTGCCTCTCAAAGCCAAACTCAGCATATAAATGCATTACATTCCCCACAGCATGAGACACAGCCACCAGGGATAAGCCTCCCTGGCACAGAGGAATTACTACCAATCACCAACTAACAATCCAAATAGAGAAAGACACTGACTGAAAAGGGGAAAATGTAAAGACAAATGAGTTTATATAGTTAAAAGACTTCAAAGTGAGTCTGGAGATCATACCAGATGTAATGCTTATGCACGTCTCAGCAGGATCTCATTGACTGCCAAAGTAAGTACTATAACAAATAGCAGGGAGAAGCGGCCAAGATGGCGTTAGTGTAGGAGGGCGCACACTGCAAGCTCCCAGAGCAAGACGGATTGGGGACGGGGTCCTGCCCGTGGGTCTGTGCTGTGCATGCGTGGAGTGAGAGGCTTGGGACATCTATCTGCACGGATCCGCGGCGTGGACCGAACACTGGAGATTCGTGAGTTTTGAGGCTGCCGGTGGAGGTTGGCACAGGTGGATGAGCCCCGCGGTTAGGGAAAAAACAAATAAAACGGCCATTTTGAGCCACGGGCGGTGCGAAAAAGTTTTATTTTCTGGGGATCTGGCTGCCTGGAGCCCCTTGGACCTTGTGTGAACAGACCAAACGAGCTAATCAGCACCCAGTGAACTGGAGGGGGGATTTTGGTTGGGAAACACAGCTGATTTCCCTAGCAACCCAGGGATAAGACACGGGCCGCTGCGGAGCCAGGAGGAAGGGACACTTCTCAAAAAAGGGACGGTTCAGTTGGAAGACAGGGAAGGGTATTATATATTTTTAGACATTGATCTGGCTGCCTGCACTGCCCCATAGCTTTGGGGAGCAGATAAGCCGACCTGAAGCACCATTAGGCTGAGAGCAGACTCGAATCTGCACTCAAACTGAAATACTGAGCAGCCCAGTGACGCTAGAGTTTGGCGCCAGAAGGGGCGGAATCCGCCGTCTTTAGCACTCCTCACTGACTAACATCAGAGCTTAGGCTAACCTGGGGAGTCCGGAAAGTGGGACGTGCTTGATTAATTTCCATGGGCCCAGCTAGGGTCCCTTCCGTAAGGGGGTTGGTCTAGAAGAGGAATTTAGAGGAAATGGACAAATTTCTAGAAACCCACAAACAGCCGACATTGATGAAAGAAGAAATAGATGAACTTAACAGCCCAATTACAATTAAAGAGATAGACTAAGTCATTAAAAACCTCCCAACTAAGAAGAGTCCAGGACCAGATGGCTTCAAAGCTATATTCTCCCAAACATTCCGGAAAGAGCTAACATCATTATTACTTAAGCTCTTCCAAAAAATAGAAGTAGAAGGAATATTACCTAACTCATTTTATGATGCCAACATTACCCTAATACCAAACCAAATAAAGATACCACAAGAAAGGAAAATTACAGACCAATTTCTCTAATGAACCTATGGTAAAATCCTTAACAAAATACTTGCTAATCGCATTCAACAACATATCAAAGGGATTATACACCATGACCAAGTGGGTTTCATCCCGGGTATGCAAAGATGGTTCAATATAAGAAAATCAATCAATGTAATACACCACATAATTAAACTGAAAGAAAAAAATCACATGATCATCTCTATAGATGCAGAAAAAGCATTTGACAACATACAGCACTCTTCCCTCATAAAAACACTACAAAAGATAGGAATAGATGGAAACTTTCTGAAAATGATAAAGGGTATATATGAAAAACCCAAAGCTAACATCATTTTCAATGGTGAAATCCTAAAAACCTTCCCTCTGAGATTGGGAACAAAACAAGGATGCCCACTATCATCACTCCTATTTAACATTGTCTTAGAAGTACTTGCACGAGCACTGAGACAAGAAAAGGACATAAAAGGCATCCAATTTGAAAAGAAGAAGTAAAAATTTCATTATTTGCAGATGACATGATCCTATACATAGCCCTGAGAAATCAACAACAAGGCTTCTAGAACTTATAAAGGAGTTCAGTAATGTTGCAGGCTATAAGATCAATGCTCAAAAATCAGTAGCATTTCTGTACACCAATAGCCAGCAAACTGAGGAGGAAATCAGGAAAAAAATACCATTTACAATAGTAAACAAAAGAATCAAATACCTAGGAATAAATTTAACTAAAGATGTAAAGGACTTATATACAGAAAATTACACAACAGTGTTAAAGGAAATCAAAGAAGACTTAAATAAATGGAAAAATATTCCCTTTTCATGGATGGGAAGACTAAACATCATCAAGATTTCTATCCTACCCAAACTAATCTACAGATTTAATGTAATCCCAATAAAAGTCAACACTATATTTTTTAAGGAACTGGAAAAACTAACCACAAAATATATTTGGAAAAGCAAGAGGCCCCGAATTGCCAAAGATATATTGAAAAAGAAAAATGAAGTTGGAGGTATCACATTACCTGACTTTAAAAAATACTACAAAGCTACAGTGATCAAAACTGCGTGGTATTGGCACAAGGATAGACCTACTGACCAATGGAACCGGATTGAGAGTTCTGATATAGATCCTCGCATATACAGTCATCTGATATTTGACAAGGCCACAAAATCCACTCAGTTGGGAGAGAGTGGCCTCTTTAACAAGTGGTGCTTGGAGAACTGGATATCCAAATCCAAAAGAATGAGAGTAGAATACCATCTCACACCTTATACAAAAATCAACTCAAGATGGATCAAAGATCTAAATATAAGAGCCAAAACCATAAAGACCTTTGAAGAAAATGTAGGGAAACATCTACAGGACCTTGTAATAGGAAATGGTTTCATGAACTTCACAGCCAAATCATGAACAGCAAGAGAAAAAATTGATAAATGGGATCTCCTCAAAATTAAAAACTTCTGCACCTCTAAGGATGTTATTAAGAAAATAAAAAGGCAGCCTACCCAATGGGAAAAAATATTCGGCAACCATATATCTGATAGGAGCCTAATATCCTGCATATATAAAGAAATCCTTCACCTCGAAAATATAAGGACAAACAACCCATATAAAAAATGGCCAAGTGACCTGAAAAGACACTTCTCCAAGGAAGAAATACAAATGGCTAAAAAGCACATGAAAAAATGCTCAACATCACTTGCTATCAGGGAAATGCAAATCAAAACTACAATGAGATACCATCTTACACCCATCAGAATGGCAGCTATTAAAAAAACAGGAGACACTAAATGTTGGAGAGGATGTGGAGGAATAGGAACCCTCATCCACTGCTGGTGGGACTGCGATATGGTCCAGCTACTGTGGAGGACAGTTTGGCGGTTCCTCAGAAAACTAGCAATAGATCTTCTGTATGATCCAGCAATTCCTCTGCTGGGTATATACCCAGAAGAACTGAAAACAAAAATACAAACAGATATATGCACACCAATGTTCATAGCGGCATTGTTCACCATTGCCAAAAGTTGGAATCAGCCCCGTTGCCCATCAGCAGAGGAATGGATAAGCAAAATGTGGTACATACATACAATGGAATATTACTCAGCTATAAGAAGGAACAAAGTGCTAACACATGGAATAATGTGGATGAATCTTGAAGACTTTGTGTTGAGTGAAGCAAGCCAGGCACTGAAGGATGAACAGTATATGACCTCACTGATCTGAACTGAAGAAAGTGAGCAGTCTCTGAGAACCATTGTCTGAAAGATAGGTTAACAAAGGAGAGTAAGAGAAGAGCAGGCTTTGAGCCATCACCCATATGGACATAATCTATGGTAAAGGGATAGAGTGTGGTTGCATGTTGGGGGATGGGGCAGATGAGTGGTGGTGTTCCTGGGTTTTGTGGTGCAGTACTGGGGGGTGGGTGGATTAGGAAGGGCTGGTTCAAATCCCCAGGGCATGTAACTGTGAATCTTGACATTCCATGGGCTGGGAGAGGGGGTATCTTGGGCCCTGGGGGCCTGGGGAGAAGGGAACAGTCAAGATCTAATGGGTTGTTTGGTGGTCATGGGGAAGGTTTTTCATTACCTTACAGGAATGGACACAGGATATGGTAAATATCATCAAAATTATTAAACTTTATCTTCTAAATTGTAAACTATACTGTAAATCACTGACAATGTTTTGTTGCTATATTTTGCTATCTGCATAACAGTTATAACAAGGCTAACAACCAAAAAAAAAAGGGGGGGGGATTTAATATGGGGTGGGGAAGTGCTGTGGTTTGGTGTCTGGGAGTCTCCGGCACTCCGTGTGTGACTTTGCTGTGACCTAAAACTTCTTTGAAAATTAAATGAAAAATTGGGAGACAATGGGGATTGAGAGGAGGAAGTTGTCATGGCACACCAGACATCCGATAACATAGTGATAAAGGGAAGGAAACATGGGAAAAAAGAAAAGAGAAAGGAAAAAAACATGAATATATATATAATATATATTAAATATAAAATATAATAAAATATATATATATTTTAAGGCATTTCCTTTGCTTTTTTGCCCATTTTTTGAATGTCCCAATCCACTAATTATATTTTATTTTGTTTTGTTCTTTGTTTGATTATTTGTTTTTTTTCCTTCTCTCTTTTTTTTTTTTCCCCTGAGTTTCCTTATGTTTGTCTCTTGCATGTACGTTTATCACACTTGTTTCTTTTTCCTAGTAAGTGTATTTGATTATTTTATGGACTAAATGTTCATGGAGGATTTGGATCACAGAAGGGTTACAATGGTACTGCGGGGGATTATTGGGGGGGTGTCTGGGGGGGTTTCGTGGGGATTGGTTCATCCGAATATACATGAAAGATATACAAAATCATTCAAAGGATCAGGGGATGGGGCATGGTCACGATGGGTGAATAATCACAGAATAAATGAGGGAATCTGAATTCCTAGCCTGGAGAGCTCTGCCACAGTCTCCAAGGGAGCAGCAATAGTCCTCTGAGTGTAGGGACAGTGCCTGTCATAATAGGATGACCCACTGATTTTTTTTTTAATTGATGACTACCCTTGTGAGTCTTTGCTCTTGTAAATGAGACTTAGCCTGCAGTTGTGGGGTGCCTAAGGGTTGCCACCTGAGAGCCTCCTTGTTGCTCAAATGTGGCCTCTCTCTAAGCCAAACTCAGCATATGATTGCATTACCTTCCCCCCAACGTGGGAAATGACTCCCGGGGATGAGCCTCCCTGGCAACGAGGGATTAATACCAAGTGCCAACTGACAGCTTTGCGCAGTGGCAGTATCGTAGCCAATGAGGTTTATCCGAGGCGCGATTATTGCTAATTGAAAACTTTTGCCAAGTGCCAACTGGCAACACAACTGGAAAAACACCTTGAATAAAAGGGAGAAATGGTAAAGACAAATGAGTTCAAGTGGCTAAGAGACTTCAAAGAGAGTCGGGAGGTAATCCCAGAGGTAATTCTTACACACACCTCAGTAGGAGCTCATAGAACATCTAAGTGCCTATCACCCCACTCAGTGGGGTTACTGAGAACTCCAGAGGCACCCTGGTCCTATATAAGGGGGGATAGCCCCAGAGACTGATGCCTTATCAGTGGGTTCTATTTTGGAATCTGTGCTCCTGAGAGTGACAGAATTAGACTCAAATAAGTCCTCCCTGCATATGGTTCACCAGTCCCTTCTATTCAAATCTATATGCGATGCTAGAGTTTTTAGGTATACTTCCAGAGCCTGGAGCCTCCTGTCTACCTATGTACCAGGTGTGCATGAAATCTAGGTGGAGCTGCAACTCCTACCCTACAGCTCAATGGACTCATCCAAGTCACCTGGTGAGGAGACAACGATGGGAAATGGCCATCCCAGGGATTGGAGAGGGCCTGCATCTGCAGGCAGGACCATCCCACCCACCATATCCATGGGATATAAGCCCTCTCTCACTTGGAGTTGGAGTGGACATCACCATCCCAGTCCCCTCAGAATTGGGGTAAGAACTATGGACTAGAGTGGACTTGATGGTATTCTCTTGTTCACATATGGTGATTCTTGCAATGCAAGAAATTATAACAATGAGGTGGAGCCAGTGGCCACTTAACACTTTTGGGGTAGGGAGGGGATGAGCAGTTGAAATACAGTGGCTTCTTTGGGAGTTGGAGGTTGTCCTGAGTACTGTTGTGGCAACGGATGTAGGCCATTTTAAATCAGCACACACCACTCAGAACTGAGTGGGAAAGAGTGTGGTCTACAGTGTGAACTGTGGTCTATGGTTGGTGGCAAGACTCCAGGATGTGTAAGTTCATTGAGGGTGGTAGGCCACACTGTGGGAGATGTTTGTGTGGGATGTGTTGGGAGGTGTGGAAGGTGGGCAACATGGGAATCCCAGTGGGTTCCGTGTAATATTTTGGGTAACCTAAGCACCTCTTAAAATATATGTATATATATATATATATATATAAATAACATTTTTGTAAGTAAATACACATATATGCATATATATTTATATATCATTTTGCAAATGTTTGTTTGTATTGTGAGAATTTTGATTTTTACCCATAATAAAAAAAAAAAAAAAAGAAAGAAAATAGGTTTAAACCTATTTTAAAGCAGATATTTAAGCAGAAAAAAAAAATGGCAGGGCTCCTGTGGGCTCTGGAGACATTCAGACACTATAGTCAGGGCAGATAGCTTGGTGCCTTGCCAGTGGGCCCCACTTTGGAATTTATGCTCCCCAGGATAACAGAGTTGGACTCAATTGTGCTTTCCCTACACATGGCTCTTCTGTGCTTCTATTTGAAGCTATAATTATTACTAAAGTTTGGAGGTGTACATTCAAAAGACTTAAATCTTTGGGCTGTCCATGTGCTAGCTGTGCTTCGAATCTCAATGGAGTTGCAACACCTACTCTCCAGTTCATTGGTTTCACCCAGGACAACTAAGAAGGAGGTGATAATGGACAACTACCATACCAAGGAACCAAGAGAGTCTACAAGTACAAGCAAGAAAATCTCATCTAACATCTCTAATGGATCACAGCCCCCTCTCAATTAGAGGTGGAAAGGACATCACCATCCCCAAATCCTCAGGATTAGGGAATGAGCTATGGACTAAAATAAACTTACTGATAATCTACTATAGACTTATTGTGATTCTAGCAATGGAAGAAATTATATCACTGATGTGGAGGCAGTGGCCCATGGAGGTTCTGAGGGCAGTAAGAGGGAAAAACAGGTGTAATGTGGGGACATTTTCTGGACCTGGGAATTGTCCTGAATATCATTGAAACGATAGATACAGTCCATTATATATTTTTCCATATCCTTGGGTGGGAGAGAGTGTAAACTACAATGTAAACTTTAATCCATGCTTGCTTAGTGGCAATGCTCCAAAATGTGTTCATCAATTGCAATGAATGTACCACACTAATGAAGAATGTTGCTAATGTGGGAAAATGTAGGAGTTGTGGGGATGGGGGCATCTGGGAAACCCCTGTGTTTTTATGTAACACTTATGTAACCTAAGTATGTTTAAAAGACAATTGGTGTAATATGGCGGCATTTTCAGGATATTAGAATTATCCTAAATGATGTTGCAGCGAGGGATACAGGCCATTATATATATTGTCATAACTAACAAAAATGTGTGGGAGAGAGTTTAATTATAATGTAAACTACAATCCATGCTTGGTGGCAATGCTCCAATATATGTTCAATTGTAATAAATGTAACACACTAATGAAGGATTTTGTTAATGTGGGAAATTTTAGGAGGGATAGGGAGTGGGGCAAATGGGAATCCCTTACACTTTTTATGTAACCTTTATTCAGTCTAAATACATATTTTTAAAAATATTTTTTAAAAAGATTACACAAAAAATTTGAAAAAAAATTTAAAAAATAAAAATCATATTTCAGGTGAAAACCAATGTGAAAATGTATGTAGCCTTTGCATATATTTTGTTACAAAAAGTCTCTACTTGCATTTGACTGGAAATTCCCCATCAATACACAGGAATGCTCAATGTGTCCTGCTTGGAAATAAAGAAAGATACGCCCTTATTTCATTGAACATAACTCCACTGCTAATATCCCAATTTTTCCTACTCTCAATTTCAATGCTCCTTAGAAAAGATGTTCTGCTTTACCTAGATTCACATTATCCCTAATATTCCTTATTCTCATTGGGCTTCCATTCCCTTCATTTAATTGTTAACCATGACATTTTGCATTGTTGAACTCAATGGAATCTTCTTTTAAATATATATATATGTGTAATTAATTAATTAAATAAGCAAGCAAGGAAATCTCAGTCCTGGTCTAGAATCAAAGCTCTCAGCTTCCATTCAACCTGAACCCTTCATTCAGTATCTACTTAGCTCTCTGATTCACTTGGATTGTTTCTCAGAGAGGAAGGTCTCCAGGAGGAAACCTGAATTCCTCTTTGAGTCCTTGAGGATGGACAGTGAAGCTATGTTCCTAGACAATAAAGCAGGAAGGAGTCAGTCATCGATCTCCCAGCCACAGCTAGGACCCCAAGGAAACCTCCATGCCCCAAGTAGCCTCAGGTTGTACAAGCTGAGGAACAGCCAGAGAGGAGATATTTACAGCTTCCTCATAGTTCTTCCTTAGGCACATGTGCTTCTTGTTACTCCAACTACTAGTTCATCTTATCACTTTTGAAAACTATTCTGAACAGGAAAAAAATCCTGCTTATTGTCTGTTTCTAAAAGACCAGGTTCTCAGACTGATGAATCCAGTTTTTATTTGTCCTTCATTAACTCTTCTTCTTTCCATTGATCTAGCCACCAAAAACAAAGTTAAAAAATATTTTTTAAAAACTACAATGTGATATCATTTCACACATATCAGAATGGCCACTATTTAAAAAAACAGAAGACTACAAGTGTTGGAGAGGATAGGGGAAAATAGAAACATGTATTCACTGTGGGTGGGTATGTATAATGGAGCAGCCACTGTGGAATACAGTTTGGCAACTCAGGAAGCAAAATATAGAACTGCCATTTAATCCAATAATCCCACTACTAGGTATATAGTCAGAAAAACTGAAAGCAGGGAAGTGAACAGACATTTGTACACTAATGTTCATACCAGCATTATTCACAATTGCCAAAAGATGGACACACCACAAGTGTCTACTGATGACTAGATAAACAAACTGTGGTATATACTTAGATGGAATATTATTCCGCTGTAAGAAGAAATGAATTCCTGATGCATGCAACAGTATGAATGAATGTTGAGTCTAATAAGTCAGAAGAAAATGACAAATATTGTATGATCTCACTAACATAAACTAAATAAAAATGGAAAATCATGAAGTCAGCATGTTGACTATAGGTCATCCAGATAATAGAATAAGGGTAGAGAATCGAAAGCTGATGCCTACATTGTGCAGAATTTGTAATAAGGTTTATTGTAAATGTTTGGAAATGGGCAGAGTTGAAGGAAGCACATTACCATGAGTGTAATTAAGAGTGATGATATGTGGGTGTGTTTGTGGTTGAAAGGGAAATGTTAGGGTCATGCATGTCACTAGAAGGAAAGCTGGAGGATGAAACATAGAACTCTAAAATGTAGTGAACACTGTTGTGGGCAGTGAGTGTGGTCAATAGTACAAATACATGAATGTTTTCCATGAGTTAGAACAAATGTATGTTACTATTACATGGTGTTAATAATAAGGTGGTGTGGGAGCAAAAATATACCTAAAACATCTATGGGTTAGAATATATTAATATTCTTTTATCAATTAAAAAAGACATGCTAAGTGAAAGAAAGCAGACACAAGGTCCTGCATATCATTTGACTCCATTTATATAAAATTTAAGTGTAAAAGATGAAATAGCAGTTAATTACAAATTGTTAATGATAGAGTAGTATTTGGAAAAAATACAACTAATGCAAACAATGGACTATTGTTAACAGTAATATTTTATTATTCGTCATCAGTTGTAACAAAGGTGCCATGCCAATGTTAAGTCAATAACAGGTGAGTATAAGGCACATGGAATTTATCTTTTGGGAGCAATGAAAATGTTCTAATATTGATTGTGGTGTTGAATACACAACTCTGTGACTAGAGTGATAGCTATTGTTTGTACAGTTTGGAGAGATTGTGTGTTGTGTGATTATATATCAATAACATTGCTATAAATAATGTGAAATGAAAAGTACAAAATATCTTGAATAAAACATACAGAAAATCTAGGGGCCCATAGTTTGGCAATGAGGTTTTAGGTATAGCACTCAAAGCACAATCTATGAGAGAATAAACTTTATTATTTAGACTTTATTAAAATATAAAACTTCTGCTATATAAAAGATAATGTAAGGGGATGAAAAGAAAATCCACAGATTTGGAGAAAATATTTTCAAAAAACATAGTTGATAAATGATTTGTATATAAAAAGAACTCTTAACACCCAACAATAGGAAAGCAAACATCCAATCAAGACTGGGTAAAAGATGTCCAAGTAAGTATGCAAAAAGATACTCAACATTATTTGTCAATAGGGAATTGCAAAACTAAAACTGCAATGATATAACACACTCATTAGAATTAAACACTGGCAAAACCAATTGCTGGCAAGGATGGAAAGTAATAGAGCATACATTCATTGCTAGTGAGAATGCAAAATCATGCAGCCAGAAGATAGTTTGGCAGTTTCTTGTAAAACTAATCTTAGTTGAACCTGATGTGGTGGTTTGGAGTATGTTACCAGAGAAAACATGTTCTTAATCTTAATCCATTACTGTTGATGTGAACCCCTTGTAGGCAGGAACTTTTTGTAGGATTATTTCAGTAAAGGTGTAGACCAACTCAATCCTTCCATTGCCTCTATCAGGATGGATATTAATCCTATTACTGGGGTCCTTTATAAACTGATTGAAATTCAGACAAATAGAAAGTCAAAGGAAGCAAGAATGTGAAGATCAACAGAACCTAGAAGAGAAGGGAGAGGTGAGAAGGTCCACCATGTGTCTTGCCATGTGACAGAGGATCCCAGGAATAAGGACCAATGGCAGCATGTCCCAGAATGCCAAAGTCTTCAGGAAGAAAGCATAACCTTGCTGATACCTTGATTTGGGACTTTTCTTATCCTCAAAAACTTGGGCTAATAAATTCCCATTGTTTAAGCCAACCCAGTGCATGACATTTGCTTGAGCAACTAAGAAAACTAAAACAACATACAATCAAGCAATTGCATTTTTACATATATATGCAGGTGATTCAAACACTTAAGTCCGCACAAAAACTCACACTTGAAGGTTTGTATAAGCCTTATTTATAATCTCCAAAATCTGAAAGAAACCAAGATATCCTACCATAAGTGAATGGAAAAATACACTGTGCTATATCTACACAATGAAGTACAATGAGCCATTATTCAGTGATAAAAATAAATGTTCCATCCAGTCAAAAAAGATAATAATGAAGCTTAAATTACTGTTCTTAATTGAAATAAACCAGTCTAAAATATTACATATATATGATTTCAATTATATGATATTCTGTATAAGGTAAAATAATGGAGACAATAGAATGACCACTGGTTACCAAGAAAAGGGGAGAGGGGAGGAGGATTGAGTAGGTGAAGCACAGGGGAATTTTTAGAGTGGTGAAACTATTCTGTTTAATACTGTGATTGTAGACACATGACATTATACATTTGTTAAAACTTCCTGATCTTGACCACACAAAGAGTGAACCTTAATGTATAAAAATAAAAATTCATTTACAAGGTCAAGGGAATCTCTGGATGGAATGCAAAATGTTCAAAACCATTGTATCCCAAACTTATGGCATGCCCTCTCTGAGTGGTTGAGGGAAAGGTGCTGAAAGAAATAATATTGGATAGAAGCGGAGTGTGTAATATGAAGTCATTACACACTGTGCATAATTACTGTACTCGAGTTGATAAAGTTGCATCCTACCAAGGGATGGGTTAACAATCCCTTTACTTCTCTACATGTACACTAGAATTAGTTAAGTAAATGGATGGCAGATGGGAGGAAAATGTTTCTCACTGTGGAGTGGGAGGTTACAGATAAGCAAGGGGAGGAAGTTGAAATGTTCTATGTGACAATGGTATAAATCAAGACACATCATTATGAACTTCTGTTAGGTTAACACAGATACAGAGGGTAACATGAAGAAATATTTATAGATATGTATTTATATATGGATTCATGTACACACATATATTTCCATAGTCTGTCATCAGAGAAGACCTAGACGCCCATGAAGCAAGGAGCACAGCTGGTGCTCAGAACTTGGATTTTAACACCATTATCCAATACAAGGCTCCTTAAAGAAATGTCTGACACAACAACTTGGGAAAGAAATATTCAAGAAGAGCCTGGAGCATCTTGTAGTAGCAGAAATTAAGTAGGTGCTAAAGTGAAACCCTCAATGATGAGGGTAATATCAAAGAGACACAGGACACAGCTGAAAAGAGTTCCCTTGGAAAATTTTGAAACAAATTGAACAAAATAAATAAAATAGTATTACATCTCAATCCAATGTATAAAATAAATGCCTTGAGTCCATCCTGATATAAAGAAATTATTGAGTATATAAATAAAAAGTTTCAAATATCCCATGCAGAAGAATTCTAATAATTCATACAGATATTGCTTTTTCAAGGCCATGGAGCAAAAATACCACTCCTGAATATGGGCTTTACATAGTGACTTCTTTCCAAAGGTGATATATGGAAAGGCAGAAAGAAATGAGGAATTTTATACTGATCAAGTCAACATCAACAATGATAAGTCAAGTTGATAGGCTGTACCCTAGATGTACTCTGTAATGAAAATAAAAATTGCATTTTATCTCTGGTTGTCTTCCTCCAAGAAACCATAAATCCAGTATAATCATGAGTAATACATCAGATAATTTCCAAATGAAGGATACTTTAAAAAATATCTGACATACACTCATCAGACTTTTTAGTTCATCAAAAACAAGGAGAGTCTGAGAAACTGTCATCATCACAAAGGGACTAAAAATTATAACAAATAAATATAATCTGGTATTCTGGATGGGAGATGTTTAAACAGGTGAAAGTGAGGGTATGACTATGGAAACTTTCTCTACTAGCCTTGCAATTCTTCTGTAAACCTAAGGCTTCTAAAAAGTTAAAGTTTACAAAAAGTAAAAGTATTAGTGAAATGCAAAAGCAAAGGAAAAGTAAACTCTGAGCTTCATTCCAGATGGGATTACATGACTTGGACAAGATAATCACACTGAGGTAAATCACACATTCTTCATCTATTAAATGAGAATATTCAAACCAATTTCATATAATAATTAATAGAATTAAATGAAATAATGAATATATAATGTTATGCATTGTGACTAGTATTAATAGTGAATATTTTATATGTTATGATTCAATCCCATGCAAATTGACTCCCCACTCCTCCTCCATCCCTCATCACCTCTATGCGGTTTTTTTTTTTTTTTTTTTTTTTTTTACAATTTGGACAGATTATATGCTTTATTACAGCAAAGCGTACAAGGTGGAAAACAATATACCATATAAACCTTTAAAAATAGTAAAATTTTTTTTTTCATTTTTTTTTTTTAATTATGGGTAAAAATCAAAATTCTCACAATACATACAAACATTTGTAAAATGATATATAAATATATATGCATATATGTGTATTTGCTTACAAAAATGTTATTTTTTATATATATATATA
>JAKSZT010016352.1:7315-74086 GCA_026826555.1 Tolypeutes matacus | reverse complement strand
AACTCCCAAAGAAGCCCCTGTATTTCAACTGCTCATCCCCTCCCTACTCAAAAACTGTCAAGTGGCTACTGGCTCCACCTCATTGTTATAATTTCTTGCATTGCAAGAATCACCATATGTGAGCAAGAGAATACCATCAAGTCCACTCTAGTCCATAGTTCTTCCCCCAATCCAGAGGCGACTGGGATGGTGATGTCCACTCCAACTCCAAGTGAGAGAGGGCTTATATCCCATGGATATGGTGGGTGGGATGATCCTGCCTGCAGATGCAGGCCCTCTCCATTCCCTGGGATGGCCATTGCCCATTGTTGTCTCCTCACCAGGTGACTTGGATGAGTCCATTGAGCTGTAGGGTAGGAGTTGCAGCTCCACTTAGATTTCATGTACAACTGACACATAGGTAGGTGGGAGGCTCCAGTCGCTGGAAGTATACCTAAGAAACTCCAGCATCACATGTAGGTTTCAATAGAAGGGACTGGTGAACCATGTGCAGGGAGGACTTATTTGAGTCTAATTCTGTCACTCTCAGGAGCACAGATTACAAAATAGAACCCACTGATAAGGCATCAGTCTCTGGGGCTATCCCCCCTTATATAGGACCAGGGTGTCTCCGGAGCTCTCAGGAACCCCACTGAGTGGGGGGATAGGCACTTAGATGTTCTATGAGCTCCTACTGAGGTGTGCGTAAGGGTTACCTCTGGGATGACCTCCCGACTCTCTTTGAAGTCTCTTAGCCACTTGAACTCATTTGTCTTTACCGTTTCCCCCTTTTATTCAAGGTCTTTTTCCAGTTGTGTTGCCAGTTGGCACTTGGGAAAAGTTTTCAACTATGCGGTTTTAATAGCAACAATAGCCACATTGACCCAGAGTGGCTTTCCACAAGATTTTTCATGAACATCACCTTCTATAAACTCTGCTCTAACTCTCCATAACTTGCTGCTGCCAACCAGTCCAGGCACATGTTCCACTCTTCACATCCTGCCTTTCATTGTTCATCAGGTATTAAGAAATACTTTTAAAACCTCACTACACCTATCAGTTATATTGAATGCTCATTTGTGTCCTTTCAGTTTCTTCTTGGTGGGGTTCTACCCCCTTCTCCTGGAATTACTCCAATTCCTCCTTCAAGGTTCAATAACATAATCAGCTTCCTTGAAAAGACTTCACTGACCCCCACAGGATGTGTCCAAACTTTTGGATCCATTTGATCAGAATTTCAGAACAACCTCAGTATATAGCCTGCACTCATATCTATGTCTCCTGCCTTTTGTGATGTAATGTCTTTGAAATGAGGAACAATGTCTTACTCATTTCTTTATTCCCCAAATAATATTTAGTGTCTAATATGAAGTAATTGAGGAAAAAATGGTTGTTAAATGACTAATCAAAAATAGATGGAATTGAATAAACTGATACTTCCAATAATTGTAGAGATTGAAGAATGAGTGGAATAAAGAAAAATGCTGCTGAGAAAGACAAGCTTCATAATTGAGAGTTAATGCCGGAGGAGATAGATTGGAGAAAGAAGATGTTTTGGTGTATCTGTTATCTACCTCCACTCAGGCTATTTAAATATGCAGAACTTTGTATTTTTAAGCTATCTCTATGTTTATACCCTCTTGATGGACCTAAAGGTATGACCAATTAAAGTGGTCCATGGGGACTTAGCTCATTCCTCCAGTACCAGTGAAGTTTCTGTGACTCACCCTGAAATTATAAAGGCAGGGCCTGCATTCACCAATGCAGATTATTCCATCAATGGTTGATATAATTGGAAGCTCTGTTCCAAGGAAGGGCAGGGAGATGGAACTACTCACCAGGTCTCCACAAGACATAATTGTGTTTTCTCTTCAGGAGAGATTAGTATACTTGAGAGAGTGTAGGGGAAGCATTTAGAGTTTTCATGCCTTTAGGGATTAATGTGCCTCATTAATGAAGTATTCTTTTGTCTCTATAGTCCCTGAGATATTTAGTTCTCTGGAGGAAAGAATGCAGTGTAATGTAAACTTGTGCCAGGTTTGAACCTTGGGAACCAGCTTTGGAGCTCCATGTTCATCTCTTATCCCAGTGGACTATTTCATCCTAGCAGGAGGTCACCTCTCTTTAGGTGTGGGCTCTAGTGTTGCAGTGTTTCCAATATCATTTCCCTGTTGCTAATTCTGCAGTGTTTCTGGATACATTAAAATATCTTATGTCTCTGATCTGGCCTCTCTGGAGTTGGCTCTCATTCATGGGGCCATGCTCACTAAGCAGGATTTCCTTTTCTGTCACTGATTCTCCTTTCTCACCAATAGTTAACAATATCTGTTCAACTCACTCAACCATTTGTTTAATCAATTATTCAACAAATATTTATTCAGCATTATTGCATATAAGCATTAAACTATGTTCTAAGGATGTAGGAATGGTAAGATATCTTCCTACTCCTTTGCAGCTGACTGTCTAAACAGGTCAAGAGACATGGAAATAAATAAGTGCAATGCCCTGAGTTGTTCTGTAGTCCTGGTGAATTGTTATTTCATATGAATAAAGTTTGGGTTCTCTATTTCTTCTCATAGCTCCCGGGACTTTGATAGGGATTACATTGAACCTGTAACTCACTCTGGGTAATGGCATCTTAATAATTTTAATTCTTCCTATACATGAACAGAGGATATCTTCTCATTTACTTAAGTCTTCTCTAATTTCCTGCACAATGTTTTCTTGATTATAGTGTACAAGTCTTTCATCTCTTTAGAGAAAAAAATATTCTTAGGTATTTTAGTCCTTTAGATGCTATTGTGAATTAATTCTTTTTAATTTCCAGTGGATAATATTCTTTGCTAGTTTGTAAAACACAACTAGCTTTGCTTGTTAATCATGTAGCTTGCATTTTGCTGGATTCATTTATGAGCTATAGATGTTTTGTTGTGAAAGATTTAATAAGCTTACTATATAAACAATCAGGTCACTGATGAACACAGATTGTTTTACTCCTTCCTTTCTAATTTGGATGCCTTTTATTAGTTTTTTTTGCATAATTTCTATTTCAAGGACTTCCAGAAAAATACTCTCTAGCAATATTGAAATCAGGTATCCTCGCCTTGTTCCAGTTCTCAAGAGGAAGACTTTCACACTTTCTGCATTGAGTATTTGAATTCTCTTGCTTTTATATATATTATTTTTATCATGTTTTATAAGATACCTTGTACTTTTATTTTCCTGAGGATTTTTAACCTGAAAGGGCATTGGACTCTGTCAAATGTGTTTTGTGCATCAATAGAAATTTCCATGTGATTTTCCCCTTCACTGTGTTAATGTGGTGTATTACATTGATTGAATATCTTATGTTGAACACACTGGCGAACTTGGATAAATACCACTTGATCATGGTGGATAATTCTTTTAGTATTCTGTTGGATTTGATAGGCTATATTTTCTTGAAGATTTTTTTCATCAATATTCACAAGGGCAACTAGTCCTTGGTTTTCTTTTCTTATGTCTTTATGTAGACATACCCAAACCCAAAACTGGATGCATGTTTCACCAATAGCAGACAAATGGATGATTTTCTGGTAGCCATTTGTAGAGTCTTCAAGAATAAAATTTAGATTTCCACGAGAACAAATTT
This sequence comes from Tolypeutes matacus, assembly GCA_026826555.1. Taxonomy (NCBI): domain Eukaryota; kingdom Metazoa; phylum Chordata; class Mammalia; order Cingulata; family Chlamyphoridae; genus Tolypeutes; species Tolypeutes matacus. The sequence goes on along the minus strand of JAKSZT010016352.1, from coordinate 70,476 downwards.
TTATCCTCAGTTCATAGCAAATAATTATTATTACCACATATTTTAAGAGTTCTGAAAAAGATTAAAATTTTAGTGATAATTCCAGGGAGATTTTTTTTCTGGGACAAAAATAGGAGGAGCAGGAATGGTAAAGTAAGTAAAGGTCTAGGAGTATAAGGCAGAGTTGAAATGGTCTGCATCACTCAGTAGGGGCATGTTATACAAACATATTTTCTTAAGAATCAATGAACCAGCTAGCTGTATTAGGAAACAGGGTAAAGTCTCGAGAGTCTTGATAGAGGTGCAATTGCCCTTTCCTAAAATACTCAAAAAATGTAAGTTTGGCATCCAACATTGCATCTACATGATATGGTGTGAGGTGGGTAAGGAGGACTGGCTCCCTCCTTCTTGTTTGCACTTTAGTATCCCAGAAGATGGTGAGCTAGCAGATACAGTTCCTATTTAACCAATATTTATGTCAAGAGTGTCCTCCTACCTGGTTTGCAGAAAATGCTGCATATTTGTGGAGTCAACAATTTCAGTGGGGTCTTCTTGATTATACAATGTTCTTGATGATGATAGAAGAAACAATTTTCTTGGCTGGCCTATTTTTCAGTGTTTTCTACTTCCAATTACTTGAAAGACATACCTCTAGTTTTTTCAATAATATTCAGAGTACATGCTTACTAAGTTTGTTCTCAACATTCTAATAGAGAATTTTGAAAAAGAGATTCTGTCTAAATAAAATCCGCCATACAGGTAGACTATGTGATACAAGAACTGACTGCACAAACAAACACAGGTCTTCCATGCTAGGAAACTGGGAATTGATATATAAGTTATTGGGAGTGAGAACAATAATGACACTATTTCCATTGGATAAATGGATACTACAAGTGTATGTATAAGACTGGCAAATCTGATTCACACTATATTGCATGCACTCACCCTTAAAGACAGTGCCTAGGGAAAATTTTGACAAGCTCATTGGTTTATGTGATAAATGATTTCGTTCAGAATAATAATGCAAGGAATTTGGACTGAGTTGGGTCTTAATTGCACTGGAGTGATTGTCAAAAAATGGCAAGCTGGGGATTTTTAATTCTCAGATTAAGGCACAATCAAAAACCAGAAATTTTCTAGGACTACATGAATCAAATCTCCTTTTTCTGAAATCTACAATCAGATGTTGAAATGACTTAAAATCAGTCTGATCCTGTGGTTTGATAAATTACAATATAAGATGAATTCACAGCTTTGCCAAAGAATGGGAAGGGAATAAAAAGAAATTACTAGATCACATTTTTTTCAAAATTGGACACTAACTCAGAGCAATTATTAATCTCAAAATGCCACTCTGGTTTACCAGTTGATGTGATGGCTCCAGAGTCTGGTGATGAACAAAGTATTAGCCTTTTTCTAGCTCACAGAGAAAACAGCATGTCTACATAAAAATCTTGATTTTATTTCCTAATACCTGGAATTAACACTTGAAAATGTCACACTTGCTTTGAAGTCTCTTAGACATATAAACTATTTGTCTTTATCTTTCCCCCTTTTGGTCAGTCTGTTTCCAGTTGCATTGCTACTTGGTATTTGGTAGTAATACATCATTGCCAGGGAGGCTCATCCCTGACAGTCATGTCCCACATTGGGGGGAAGTTATTGCATTTATATGCTGAGTTTGGTTTAGAGAGCACATTTGAGCAACAAGAAGGCTCTCAGGGGTAATGCTTAGGCACCCTATAATACTAGACTAAGTTTCAGTTTCAAGAGTAAAGGTTCATAGGCACAGTCATCAATATCAAGGGCTCATCAATGGACCATCATCTTTCACTAGCCATTGCCTCTGTACTGGAGGGATCCCTCCTGTTCCATTAGAGAATGTGTCAGAGCACCCCTGGATGGGAATTCAATATTCTTTTGGTTATTATGTGAATCTCCACCCACTGTGACAATGTCTCATGAACATTTGAACACATTTATATGCCTTATATGCATGCCCAGGTGAACCTTTTCCCATGTATCCCCCATCATTGACACCCCACACAAATTGTCCTCCCCTGCCACGGTTGTAACCCTTCTGTGATCCAAAACTGATTAAAAAATGAAGCCAATAAAATAGCCCAAATACAATTAACAAAAAAAATGAAATAATAATGTTATAAAAATAAGAAATAAAAATACAAAATAAATAAATAAATAATTGGGATAATAAAAAATAATGAAAAATATGTTTTTGACATTTTGCCTTTCATCACTGTAAGATCTGTTGCCCTGTATGTACAGTGACATTTTTGTCCATTTACACCCCCAATATCTTACTTTTTTCATTTTGTCTTCAAAGAAGTTTTTGGTCACCACAAAGTCACATACAGAATATAGGGAACTCACATATATCCAACATCCTCCCCCATTTTCCCCTTCCCAAATTACTAGCATTTTATATGTGGATGGTACACTTGTTACAACTGATGTACAAATTTTGAACATAACTATCAACCATGGTCAGTGGTTTATGTTATGGTTTACATTTTGGACCATACAATTTAATAAATTTTGACAAAACTTAACATGGCCTGTATTTATCATTGCAAGTTCATGCAGAACACTTCCATAACACTAAAAATACTGCCTGTTCTATCTATTCTAGTCCTCACTCCCCCTCCCTTAGGGACCCACAGCAACAATCAGGCTGTATTCTTTGGAAGACCAGATTCATAGTTACTTGCAACATTCCAGAGGTTACGCTTATGCACATCTCAGCAGTATTTCATTGACTGCCAAATTAGATACTACTCCGAATAGTGGGGCTCCTGAGGGCCCTGGAGATACCCAGGCACTATGGTCAGGGCATATAGCTTATGAGTTTTGTGCCTTGCCAGTGGACCCTACTTTGGGGTTTGTGCTCCCCAGTGTGACAGAATTGGACTCCGTTGTGGTTTCTGTACACATGTCTCTTTTGTCCCTTCTATTTGAAACTATAGTTGGTGCTAGAGTTGGTAGGTATGTGTCCAAGAAGTTAGAATCTTTGGGTTGCCATGTGCCACTTGGGCCCTGAGCCTCAATGGAGTTGCAACATCTACTCTCCAGATCATTGGACTCACCCAGGACAAGTAATAATGAGATGATGATTGACAATCACCATACCAAGGAACTGTGACATTCTACAACTGCAAGCAAGAGAGTCCCACCCATTGGCTGTATGGGACTGAAGGCCCCTCTCAATTAGAGGTGGAGTGTGCTTCACCATCCCAGAATCATCAGGATTGGGGAATGAACTATGGACTAGAGTGGACTTACTAGTATTCTATTATAAGCTTATTGTGATTCTAGCAATGGAAGAACTTATATCATTGATGTGGAGGCAGGTTGCCACTGGAGGTTCTGAGGTCAGGAAGAGGGAAAACAGGTGTCATAGCGGGCATTTTCAGGACTTGGAAATTGTCCTGAATAACCTTGCAGTGACAGATACAGACTATTTTATATCTTGTTATAACCTACAGAATTGTGTGGGACAGAGTATAAAATACAATGTGTGGCAGTTTGATGTAATTATGAATTCCAAAAATATAATTGGATTTTGCTTGTAAACTGATCTGTTAATCTGGGCATGATTAGGTTAGGATTAGGGCATTGAGCCCCACCCCTTCGTGGGTGGGGAATTGAATATAAAAGGAAAGGCAAAGGACAGTTGAAGCAGTCTTTTGAGAAGCAGTTTTGATGTTGGAAAGAGGGCTCCAGGAGAAAAGAAGCAAGCCATTCACCTGATCGTCTACAGCTGACCTTGTGGAGGAAACAGGAGCTAAGCCCAGAGAGAAATGTAGCCCTGGGAAGAGAGGAATCCAGAAGCCTGAACCCTGGCAAACGCCGGCAGCTGCCTTGCTCCAACACGTGGCAATGGACTTTGGTGAGAGAAGAAACTTATGCTTTATGGCCTGGTATCTGTGGACTTCTACCCCAAATAAATACCCTTATAAAGACCAACGCATTTTTGGTATTGCACATCAGCACCCCTTTGGCTGACTAATACACAATGCAACTATAATCCATGCTTAGTGGCAATGCTCCAAAATATGTTTATCAATTACAATGAATGTACCACAATAATGAAGGATGTTGTTAATGTGGGTAAATGTGGGCAATATGGGGTACAGGGCATATGGGAATCACCTAGATTTTTTATGTAACATTTATGTAATTTTAAAATCTTTAAAAAATTGAAATTAAAAATTTAAAAAAGTCATACTTGGCAGTAGAAAATATACTTAAATTGCTTTTCTTAATCTATTTTATTGAAATGTGTTCATAAACCATATAATCCATCTAAAGTGTACAGTAAATGTAATTTGCTATAATTAGAGTTTTGCATTCATCACTTCAATCAATATTAGAGCATTTTCCTTGCTCCAGAAAAGAAAAGTAACAAAAAACCAACATAAACCAAAACAAACAAACACAGAAAACCATACCCCTTACTAGTCACCCCTCAATCTTGTTATCCTTCTCCTGCCATGCATAACTGCTAATCTACTTCTATAATTTATTTGTATTTACATTTTTTATAGACAGATTCAAACAATATGTAGTACTTTTTGTCCAGTTTCTTTCACTTAGCATACATCTTTTTTACCATTGATGGAAGGTTATTAATATTTCACTATATGCTATTTTTCATATTTTGCTTTGGTTGAATTTTTGCCCAAATATCACCCTGATATTAATATCTTATAACATTAATATATATTTGTTTTATTTTATAGAAAAACTTTCTTAACATGCACCATTAACAACACTCATTTTTCACGAGAGAGTTTGCTATGCTATACAGTCCAATACTTCATTTTGTAGCTTTCTTCCTAATACATTGGTCATTCCCTTTCATCCACTGTTATATCCATATATTATGGCTGCTAATTACATACACTCTGATATGTCTTCACCATTTCTATGCATTTCCAAATATTCACAAATTCACTTTTTACCTGTTATGCAAGATTAAACTCAGCTTTCCATTCTCTAACCTCACATTATTTTCTGGTGACATTTTCCAGCTACTAACTCCATGAGTTTGCTCATTTATATTCAGCTCATCATAGCAAAATCATACAAAATTTGGTATTTTGTGTCTGGCTTGCTTCACTCAACATAATGTCATCCAGGTTCATCCCTGTTGTCATATGCTTCATGATTTCATTTCTTCTAACAGCTGAATAATAGTCCATTGTGTATATATACAATAATTTTTTTATCTACTTGTCAGTTGGTGAACTCCTGGGTTGTTTCTTCTTTTGGCAATTGTGACTAATGCTGCTGTGAATATTGGTGTGCAGATGACTGTCCATGTCCCTGCTTTCAGTTCTTCTGTGTATACACCTAGTAATAGTATATCAGTTACATGATAGATTTATATCTAACTTCCTTTGGAATTTCCAAGCAGTCTTCCATAGTGGCTGTAATATTCTGCATTTCCAACAATAGTGAATAATCATTCCTATCTCTCTATATCCTCTCCAACACTTGTAGTTTTCTTTCTTTTTTTCTTTTTTTAAATAGTGGCCATTCTATTAGCTGTGAAATGATATCCCATTGTAGCTTTGATTTGCATTTCCCTAATAGCTAGTGGTATTGAACATTTTCTGATTTTTCACCATTAGTATTTCTTCTTTAGAAAACTGTCTACTCAAGTCTTTGCCCATTTTTAAATCATGTCCATTTGTCTTTATATTGTTGAGATCTAGGATGTCTTTATAATATCATGTGTTGGATGTGTGATTTCAAATAATTTTTCCTATTTAGTAGGCTGCCTTTTTACCATCTTCTCAAAGTCCTTTTAGGTGCACATGTGTTTAATTTTGACACATTTTTTTCTTTTGTTGCTCATGTATTTGGGTGTAAGATTTAAGAGAACCACACCTACCACAAGACCTTGAAGATTTCCCCTCTATTATCTTCTATGAATTTTCTTGGCCTTCATGTTTAGATCTTTGATACATTTGGAGGTGATTCTTCTGGAGTGAGATAGAGGTTCTCTTTCATTCTTTTGGTTAGGAATATCCAGTTCTCCTAGGGCCATTTGTTGAAAAGAATGTTCTGTCCCAGTAAAGAGGACTTGGTAGGCTTATCAAAACTCAGTTGACTGAAGATATGAGGGCCTATTTCTGAATGCTCAATTTGATTCCATTGGTCAATATGTCTATGTTTATGTCAATATTGTGCTGTTTTGATCACAGTAGCTTTGTAATACACTTCAATATCAGGAAGTGTGAGTCCTCTGCTTTCATTTTTCTTTTTTAGGATGTTCATGGCTATTTGGGTTCCTTGCCAAATAAATTTGCAAATTGACTTTTATATTACTGTTAAGCTGTTCGAATTTTGATTGTGATTGTGCTGAAACTATAAATCAGTTTGCATAGAAGTGACAACTTCATGATATTTGCCTTCTAATCAGTGAACAAAGAATATCTTTCCAATTGTTTAGGTTTTCTTTGATTTATTTTCATGTGCTATTTATGATCTGTAAATGAGGACTAGTATTGTAGGAAACTCCAAAAGAAACTTCCAGAAAATTTTCTACCTATCAAAATAATTGTTAAGCAGCAACATTTCATCTCTGGAAGAATCACTGAGATTAGTGACATTATCAATGTTTAAATAATTAGAAGTTTAATGTTTATTATGGCATGGCCTAATTTAAGTTGAAGGTGCTCAAGAAAGGCACATTTGGGAGATGGAATGTGGATTATTGCAAACTTAATCAGATGTTAACTCCAGTTCAGCATGTGATCTCTTTCTGGAGTCAGTTAGCATAAACCTTGGCAAGAAGTATAAAATTCTTTGATATGAAATATTATTTTTCACCAAACCCATATATCACAGGAACAATTACTTTCATCTGGCAGAGACTGCAGTACACATTCATTTCTCCAACACCTACTATAATTTTATATGTATCAATTATCTGCAGTAAAACTTTTAGAGTGAAAATTCAAGAGGAGATTTTATTTTCAATACCGTAAGAGGCAATACAATCTGAGATGTCAAGTGATTTAAAAGAAACTACTGAAGAAAGATAGAATTCTAGAAAGTAGGCATTTAGCAGATTATTTTTCTATGCAGTGATAAAAGTATCCAGATTTAGACATTCTAGTGTCTGCCTTCTGTTAATCATGAGAAAATTTCTAAACTTGAGGCAAAAGATCCTTTTATGGAGACAATGTTTCTCACCTGGAAAAACATTAAGGACTGCTTTATATCCTTGTTTCTTAGACTGTTGATAAAGGGGTTCATCATGGCAGTGACCACTGTACACATCACTGAGACTATTGCATTAGTCTTTGAGTTTTGGGTAACAGCAGACATAAGATATACTCTCACACCTGTAACATAAAACAAGGTCACTACTAAGAGGTGGCACCCACAAGTAGAAAATGCTTTATATGTGCCATCAACTTTTGAAATTCTCAAAATGGAGGAAACAATCTTAGAGTAAGAAAAAAGGATTCCAGTGAGTGGAATAACACCCAGGGGTCCAGCTGCAAAATACATCACTAGGTCATTGAGGAAGTTTTCAGAACAAGCAAGTTGAACAACCTGATTAAGTTCACAGAAAAAGTGGGGGATTCCCAGCTCTGTACAAAATGACAAGCACAAAATCATTCAGTCATGTAAAAGAGAGTCCAAAACACTCAATAATGAAGATGCCAGCAGCAGAAGGCTGCAGAGCCAGGGATTATTGATGACTGTACAGTGCAAGGGGTGACAAATGGTCACCAAGCAGTCATAAGCCATCACAGTCAATAGGAAGTTATCTAAACCTGTAAAAAGCAGGAAAAAAATAGATCTGACTGAGGCAGTTTTCATAAGTTGTGATTTTGCTCTCTGGATGTTCAGCAGCATCTTTGGGACAGTGATAGAGATGAAGTAGATATCTATAAAAGGCAGATTGGAGAGGAAGAAGTACATGGCATGTGGAGGTGGGAGTCAGTGATGATGGCCAGAGTAATGATCAGGTTCACAAAGAAGGTGACCAAGTACATGGGCAAGAACATCCTAAATAGGAAAGGTTGCACATCAGTATCTTTGGAGATTCCCAGGAGGATAAATTCTGAAAAACGTTTCTGGCTTTCTGGTTGCATGTATATGAAACATCTAACAAAGAGACCAGAGCAATGCAAATTTAGCCAAAAGCAGCTATCACCAAATTAACATAAATGCTATGGATTGTAAGTACATTAAATTAATTATTTCTTATTATATATATAGATAAATGTAGTGCTCTTTATCTGAAAATACCAGGGAAAACAAATTCTCCTGCATCTCTTTGATGCTGTTTCTGACTAGCCATCCTTGTCTATAATTGTAAAGATTTTCTCATGGCAATACTTTCCACTACAAATTTTCTTAGAATTTATTTTATTCAATAAACATTTTGAATGGTCATTTTTTACCCTGTGATGAAATATTGATGTAATGGATATTGATGATTGTAGCCTAATACTCTGAATGTACTTAATATTACCAAATTGTACACATCAAAGTAGATAAAATAGGAAATTCTGATTTGTATATAGGTTACTATAATAAGAAGCTTAAATTAATTAATTAATTAATTAGAGGTATTTTTTTAAAGTTCTACTTTGTATTACTCTGGACTGAAAAAAATTAGGGTTAATTGCATTAAATTGGACAGAAAGCAATACATCAAAACAAATACATCATTTTCTTCTTTTTCCAGAGAGAAAATGTCTTGAAATTAAACGCACCTAAGTTTAAATCACTCCAGTTATCACTAACATAATATTAATCAACAGAAGAGGATGCTGAAACTGATGGATAAAAGCTGGAAGGAAAAGCAAAATGTGCTCAATAAATAACTGTTGAATGAAGGAGTGAATATCTCATATGGCGCGGCCCCCCCCCAAAAAAAAAAAGAACTCTCATCTTTTCTCTTGCTAACTGAATGAGACAGGGCTAGATGATGAATAAATGTGTTGAAATTGTGTCCCTTTTGGTCAGTTTCTTCTCATTAAACAAATCAGGTTCTTCTCTTTTTTATTAAAAGTTAATTTTCAAAATATTTTCTTGATGAATGGCCTGAAAAGATAAACTATCCTCTTCCTCTAAAATTTTCGAAGTTTTTTTCCATTTTTGGATCTTCAGAACATGGATTTCAAATAATAACATACAAGCACACATACACATAATTTTGGAAACCATTACAGAGAATTCAAGGACTACCAAATGTCCTCTATGGATCTGTTGAGGCACTACAAACCAAGATTAAGCATTCCTGCTCAAGGCATTTCAAATTGAAATTGCATTTTGGGATCACGGAGAGACATGTGCAAAGTACATTCAATCAGATTTTAGAAAAAAGAAAACATGTCCTTCTCCTGAACTTATTTTTTAATCTCAACAGCACTTTGAATTTTGAAAATATTTTTTTCTTCCTTAATGGGGCCTCTGGGAGGACCAGAGTCAAATTGGCAGTCTATCTTTAAGAACTCAGTCAGGCTCTTATTGCAGGTATTTTATCTACTAACTTATCCGTGACTTCATCTTAATTCCTTATTTTCCCATTCGTCTTATTTCTTCATCCAGTTTTAATAATTTCTTATTTTATCTTTATGTTTCCTCATATCCTTGGGGAGAGAGACTTTTAAAAATAAGTACACGATATAAAGAAAATCATCCTTAAAACTTATGGTGCAGATCTGTTTTAGCCCATTTGACTGCAGGGTTTTTTAAAAATTGAATTCATTACCAACATTTAGAAATCCCAACATTTCATATAAAAATCCCAATTTCAGACATCTCTGGAATAGTGTAGAGCTCCGGTCTTCCTGAGCCAGCATGCAAGCAGGATCACAGTCCTAAGAAACTTTTGCGATCTCCAGTAGTCACAGTTCTCACATATCCATTTTGCCCATTTATTTATATTACCTGAGAAGTCGATAATGAGTTCAAACCCTTTGAATTCAATTAACCATTAGGGGAAACTCTTCAAAAAGGAATTAACTCCAGGAGTTTGCAACCCTCCAAAATTCTTTTTCTTATTCTTCTTTGAAATGAGAATCAACAGGCACAATTCATTCTGCATGCTTTCCCTGAGCCTCTCTACCCTAAACTCAGCAACTGGCTTTTAATGAGTGGAGCAGAGGTCTTGGTCTTGGAGGCGGCACGATGCTGTTACTCAGGTTGTCAGGTACCACCAATATTCGGTCTGGACGCCATAGCACAAAGCGTGTTGAATTGAACTGTGCAATGTCAAATTCTGAACCCAACGTGGAGCGATACTTACTGCAGAATATTTACTAAAGAATCTAAACTGGGTTCCCCTAAATTAGACAGTTCTCTAAGCACCCCGCAGCCTTTACACAGAAAGGGCGGAAAGGCAAAGCGAGGCCTTGGCTCTGTATTATATCACCAGTAACGCAGCTCAGGGCCAGAGACCACTGTCGGAGGATGCTCTAGTTTCCGGAGCAACTGCCAGGCCCCACCTCCTTTACCCTGCCCCTGAGAGTCCCACTAATGACCTTTAAAGCCGCAAAGCATGGTGGGACAAGGATCTAGGGCGTTTCACCAAATCCTTTCAAAGGGTCAAATTGCCTTAAAAGAAGCTCATTCTTGGGCAAATTTACTAACCTTGAACACTCAACAGGCATTAATAGCTCCTTTAGCAAAGGTTCTGGATTTAATATTTACAAACGGCTGGTAACGTCATTGGCAAACCGCTCCGCAAATGAAGAATGCCAGGGACTTTTTTCTCGCTTATGCGGAGGGTCACGTCGCGCGTGCATCTGCGTAGTTTTCAAACACGGGGCTTACGCTCTTGCACATAACTATTGTAATTGTAGACAGCTGATATTACGCATTTGTTAAAACTACCTGACCTTGATAACACAAAGAGGGAAAATTAATGTATGCAAATAAAAATTCTGTTTCAAGGTATGGAAAATGTTGAAAAACAATAACAATCTAAGTGTACTACAAATGTATGAAATGCTCTCTCTAAACGGTATGGGAGGAAAGTTACTGAAAATAATACTGGATATGAACTGAGTTTGTAAAATGAAGCCAGTAGACACTGTACATAAATACTCTAGTTGATAAAGTTATATCCCAAAGGGTATGGGTTCACAATTCTTTTACATGTACACTGGCGTTAAGCAATGAAGTAAATGTGTGGCAGATGGGGGAATATGCTTCTCGCTGTGGTGTGGGATGTTACCGATAAACAAGGGGAGGATGCTGGACTGTTCTGTGTTAATGGGTTAGAGATGGACCCATCTGTATGAACCGTGTAGGTGAATATAGATACATATGGATTGTACGTAGAAATATTTAGAGGTATGCATATATACACAGGATAGTGTACACCAATATATTTCCTTACAAACTCCCTGGTTAGGGGCCAGTAGCAAGGCACATGTAGTGTCCAGACTTTGGATTTTAATGCCATTCTTAAGTATGAGTCTTCTTGGAGAAATAGTTGACTGCAGGACTTTTGGCAAGAAATACACAAAAAGAGACTGGAACATCATGTAGTATCAGAAAATAAGTAGGTTCTTAAATAAAATCTTATCTTATTAGCTAAAATAAAATCTCAATGATGGGGATAATATCAAATAAACACAGGGCACGTCTGAAAGAGCTCCCATGGCCAAAATTGGAAGAAAATGAACAACAAAATAATACTGTTTCACAACCCAAAGTATAAAATAAATGTCATGAGTCAATCCTGATATAAATAAATTATTGATTAAAAAATAAGAGCTATTTCTCCTATGTAGATGAATTCCAATAATTCATACAGATATTGCTCTCTCAAGGCCATGGAATAAAAATCCCACTCTTCAATGTGGGCTTCATATTGTGACTTCTTTCTAAAGTTATGTATGGAAGTAAGAGAAATTAGGAACGTTATAGTGGAGGAACCTCAAAATACTGTTGATCAAGGTCAACATCAACAATGATGCCACATTTATAAAGTGTACCTTGGATATGATGTAATGAAAATGGCACTTTATATCTGTTGTCTTCCTCCAAATTCCATAAACCCAGTCTAATCATGAGAAGAACATCAGACAAATTCAGACAGGGACATTTTAGAAAATACTCAACTGGCATGCCTCAAAAGTATCCAGGTCACCAAAAATGAGAGTCTGAGAAGCTGTCACTGCCATGAAGGGCCTAAGAATTTATGACAAATAAATGTAATGTGTTATTTTTTGATGGGAGATATTGAGAACAGGGGAAAGTGAGTGAGAGGTTCTTGGAAACCCTTTCTACTATTCTTGCAATTTTTCTGTAAATCTAACACTGTTTTAAAATATTAAGTTTATTAAGAAATAAATTAGTGAAACACAATAGCCTAGAAACATCTAACTCCAAAATTCAATCCAGACACAATTGCATGCCTTGGCAAGAATATGACATTTCTGTAAGCCTCACATTCTTCCTCCATTAAATCAGAATGTGAAAAATGATTTCATAGTGTATTTTAAAGAATTAAATAAAATAATGAATAAAAGTGTCTGATGTTGTGCCTAGAATGATAATGAATATTTTTATTCATTGTGATTCAACCCCACATAGATTCACTCCCTACATGTCCTTCCCACTTCCACTGTGCTGTTTCTAGCCTTCATCTTCTCTGTAGTTTTCTGGCAACAGTAATAGTCACATCAACACAGAATGAGCTTTCCACAGGGAAAAGGCTTTTCATGAACATCACATTTTATAAACCCCACACTGACTTTCAATACTTCAAATGTAAATATCCATCTTGTGGGCAAAATATAAAGTTCTCTGTCATCTGATTGCTGCCAAATTTGCCAGGCTCATGTAACACTTTCCTTGCCCTGACCTTCATTGTTCATCAGATGTTAAAAACTATTATTCAAACCTCACCAAACCTTATGGTTATATTGATCCTACATTTGTGTCCATGTCATCTCTTCTTGGTGTGCTTCTATCTACTTCTCTTAATGGAATTACTCCTATTCTTCCTTCTAGACTCAATAAATTTATCAACTCCCTTGTGAAGCCTTCACCAACTTCCACAAGATGAGTCCAAACTTTTGGATCCACTTCACAAAGATGTCAGTGTCACCAGAGGATATTGCATTTACTCATTTCTATTTTTCTTGCATGTGATCTCTTTGAGATAAGGAACAATGTTTTACTCATTTCTTTATTATCAAAATGATACTTAGTGCCTAACATGAAGTATTTGATGACTAAATGTTTGCTTGCAACAAATGTAGACAAAGAAGCAGTGAGAAAAAAAGAAGTTGCTGAGAGAGCGAAGCTCCATTATTGAGAGCTAATGCCAGAGGAGACAAACTGTAGAATGAAGATAATTTATTGTATGTTATCTCCCTCCACAATCAGGCTTTTAAAGAAGGTAATGCTTTGTATTTTAAGCTTTCCTTACCTGAATAACCTGTTGATACCCCTAATATATTCCTCCAGCACCTGTGAAGATTATGTGGCTCACCAGAAATTATCAAAGCAGGGTCTGACTAATGCAAAATCTTACTTGGATGAGGGATGAAGTTGGAAACTCTGCTTTCAGGAAAAGAAGGGAAATGGAACCACTCATGAGGTTTCCAGTAGACACAATTGTGTTTTCTCATGACCAGAGATTAGTAAAGGAGACTTGAGAGAGTGTAGAAGAAACATTTAGAGTTTCCATCTCTTTAGGGATTTCACTCCCATAAGTCACATTAATGAAGTATTCTATTTTCTCCTTACTCCTTGAGATATTTAGTTCTCTGGAGGAAAGAAAGAAAAACACAATGCAAACTTGTGCATGTTTTTACCTTTGGGAGACATCTGTGGAGCTCCATGATTTCACTCCCATAAGTCACATTAATTAAGTATTCTATTTTCTCTTTACTCCCTGAGATATTTAGTTCTCTGGAGGAAAGAAAGAAAAACACAATGCAAACTTGTGCATGATTTTACCTTTGGGAGACATCTGTGGAGCTCCATGATCATTTCTTACCCAGTGGAGTCCTTCCTCCAAGGAGGTCACTTCTCTTTGGATGTGAACTCTAATATTGCAAGGTTTCCCAAAATGATTTCCCTGTCTTTTTCTGGAGATAGATTCTGGGTACACTAAAATATCTTCTGTCTTGGATCTGTCTCCTCTGAAATTGGTACTCATTCACAGGGCTAGCCTCTCTCAAGAGGATTTCCTCTTGTCTCACTTCTCCTTTCTCTCCCATAGATAGCAACGTCTGTTCAACTCATGCAACAATTTGCTTTCCCAGTCATTCAACAAACATTTATTCAGCAATACTGTATGTTAAGCTTTTAACTATGTTCTGGAGGTGAAGAAAAGTTAATATGTTTTGCTTCCTCTCAAAGTGTTAACTGTCTAAAAAGGCCAAGAGACTTGAAAATAAATAAGGCTAACACCTTAAAGTGTACTGCAGTCCTGGTGAAGTGTAATTCCATATTAATTAGGATTGGCTTCCCTATTTCTGACAAAAACACTTTGGGGATGTTGATAGGGATTAGGTTGAACCTATAGATCACTTTGAGTACTAGTGGCATCTTAATAATTTTAGTTCTTCCTATCCATGAATACAGGATATCTTCTCATTTACTTAGGTCTTCTCTAATTTTGTGTGACTGTATTTTGTAGCTTTCAGTATAGAAGTCATTTACACATTTAAATTATTCATAAATATTTTATTCTATTAGATGCTGTTGTGAATGATTTTTTTTTAATTTACAGTTGGAATATTCTTTGATAGTTTATAAAACAAACTTATGTTTTGTATGTTAATCTCATAGCTTGCATTTGGCTGGATTCATTTATGAGCTCTAGAACTTTTCTTGTGGAAGATTTGCTATTCTCTACATAAAGGATCATGCCATGACTGAATGCAGATAGTTTTCTTCCTTTCTAATTTGTAAACTGCTTATTTAGTTTTATTGCCTAATTCCTTTGTCAAGGACCTCAAATATGATACTTTATAGCAATAGTGAAGGCAGTCATTCTTGTCTTGTGTCAGACCTCAAAGTGAAGGCTTTCAATCTTCCAGCATTAAATGTATGAATAGCTGTATTTTATGAATACTAGCTTTACCATTTTGAGGAAGTTACCTTGTATTCTTATTTTTCTGAGGATTTGTATTGTGAAAGAGCATTAGATTCTGACAAATGTATTTTCTGCATCAGTGGAGATTATCTTGTGATTTCCCCCTTCATTTTGTTAATGTGGTGTATTCCATTGATTTATTTCTTATGTTCAATGCCCTTGCAACCTGGAATGAATCCCACTTGCTGATGGTAGATTATTATTATAATATTCTGTTGGACTTGATAGGTTAATTTTTTGCTGAGTGTTTTTGCAAAAATATTCATAAGGGAAATTGGTCCTCCATTTTCTTTCCTTGTTAGGTCTTATGTAGCTTAGGAATCACAATAACTTTAGCCTCATAGAATGAATAAGAAAGAGATCATTAATCTTCAATTTGAGAAGCATTGGAATTAATTCTTCTCAAATGTTTAACAGAATAGACAATTGATGTTGTCTGCTCTTGAACTTCTCTTTGTTTGGAGGGTTTTGATTGCTGATTGAAACTCTTTACTTGTTTATTTTGGTAAATTGTGTTTTTCTAGGAATTTGTCAATTTCTTCTAGATTACCTCGATTTCTCGTTTACAATTGTTCAGAGAATTAATTTATAATTCTGCAATTCCTAGCAATGTACCCAATTTCATTTTGGATTTTGGTAATTTGTATCTTCTTTTTTGTTTTCTTTTTTGATCTAACTAAATATTTGCAATTTTATTGATTTTTTCTAAGAACCAACTTTTAGTTTCATTGGCTTTCTCAATTGTTTTACTGTTCTCTATTTCTTTTTCTCCTCCCTCTTAATCTTTATTATTTGCTATCTTCTACTAGTTTTAGGTTCAGTTTGTTCTTCTTTTCCTAGTTGTCTCAGATCTGCATATAGGCTAATGATTTGTGATTTTTCTTCTTTTTTAATGTAGGCACCCATAGCTATAAATATCCCTATATCTTTGAAAATCATTCCTAGTCTGGCCTGACATAAGGAATTAAATTTGTCATGTAGTAAATGATAATAGGGACCTTATTGGGTAGAGGAGTTCAAATGCCAGTTGCAGTTCTGGCAAATGGTCCACACAGAAGAGCTTGAGATTCTATGTTAGTGAAGTGGGTTCCACATGAGTATAAAGTCCAAAACTCTCCTAAGTGGAAACTCTGGTAAGAAATTCCTGGTTAAAAAGTGGCATTCTTGGAATTATAAATGCATTCTAAAGGTTAATGATGTATAAACATACTAATCAAAAATTGGTATCAAAATATACACTTGCCCTGACCCCAGTGCTACATAGTGGGAAAGCCCTCTGAATTATGAGCCAGTGTTCATTCTCAAACCATTGCACCTACATGGTCTTAAGAGCCCTAGGCAGAAAATTTAACAGTAAATTGTTCTGGCTCATTAATGGCAAAATGAAATCCAATGTAAATCCTCTTTCTTCTATCTAGTCCTCCAAGATTTCTCACAAATGTGGGCCCAACAATTTAAACACAGCAAAACTTTAAAAATTACCACAGACATTAAGAAAATAAAGTTCCATCACTAAAAGCTAGAAGAAAAGCAGAAAGTAGTAATAAGTCTTTAACAATTATAGATATTGAAGTTATTCAGACACAGATCAGGAAACAACTCTTTTTAATGAGTTTTAGAAAATTAAAAAGACTCTTGTAAGTATATATACAATGGCATAAACATATTTCAATAATGAATCAAATAGTTCCTCAAAGATAGCAATGTACAATGATGAAAATTTTAAATGTTCATGTAGTGGAATAGAGAGAAATTTTGCTAAAATGGAAACCAAAGTTCTCCATCCATCCTGAAACAGATATTAGAAAATAAAACAAATTGATATCCGTGGACTTCCCCTACATCTGGCTTTTTTTCTGTCCCTGAAATTACTGCCACTAAAGCATTCCCTCCAATGATACTTCATTCTCACACCACAAGAGAACTTCTCTGGTTCATTCCAGTGACTTTTTTGTTCCAATGGCTCTTTCCTCCTTATATAAGAGATAAATACAAAATTTGTGCATTCTGGAAACTCAAGGAGATGAAACAGATATGTAACCATAGTTCAGATGATGTAGCTATGGGCTGTGTGGGTGCTTCCAATTCTTCTGAGAAGGGAGATCTGGAAGTGAGGGGAATATAGAATTTTGAGATTGATGGAAGACACTAGGAGATGAAATCCCAGACTTTCTCATGCAATACTCGTTTTCCTTGTAACCTCAAGTCTTGGCAGTGGAGGAGCCATTGCTCCTGTGTTTCACATATACACAGTTTGACACTGACTACATTATTATGGTACATTATAAGAGGTAAGGGCTCTGTTTCTGCTTTTCTATGTGTCTTGGTTTCAGTGGTGTTCCCTGGACCTGAGTGTTTTCATTCTGACTTTCCCAATTCTTTACAATTATTCTTCAATCAAAAGTCTTCATTTTTTTTTCTAAATTTCACATGGTTGAGCCCCAGTAAATTATTATACACAATACAGTACAATACAATACAATACAACAGAACAGAGCTCACTCAAAATGAGTTTTCTCCTCTTTCTATATAACACACATTTTAAGTTTTGAAGGCAGCAATTAACTCTCCCATTTCTCCAGGAAAAATGATAGTATTTCCTTATGTAACCCAAAGTTTATCCATCATTCAATTCATGGGCATGTCTTTAGTTCAAATCCCTTCAAGTATTCCCTTTAAACACAACCCCAAAACTGTACTTAAGTTTCACAAATAAAAGATATTTGGATGACTTTTCATTCAGTCATTTATAGATTTTTCAAGAGTAAAATTTAGTTTTCCATGAGAACATATACATACTCTCAGTTGAGCATGAATCATTTTTGTTACCACATATTTTAAGGGATTTAAAGAGGATTAAAATTTCACTGATTAAGTCCAGGAACAATTTTTCTGAGAGAAAAATAGGAGGAGGAGGAATGTGGATGTAATTAGAAGTCTAGGAGTATTTGACAAAGATGAAACATTCTCCATCCCTCAGAGGTGACATGCTCTACAAAACATCTTTTCTTAAGAACCATTGTACCAACTAGGTATATTAGAAAGGAAATAGGAAAAGCCTAGGAATTTTGAAAGGGATAAAATAACCATCTCTCCAAAAATACACTCAAAATATAAGTACATTTGGCATCTACCACTGAGTCTACATGCTATGATGTGATGTGGGTAGGTGCACTGGCTCTTAGCAGCTGCTTCTCCCTCCTTCTGGTTTCCACTTGTGTACTCCATAGGATGGTGAGTTAGCAGGCACACTGTCTATTTAATCAGCATTTATGGATAGACCTTCCTACTATGTGGATTGCAGGAAATAGACCATATTTTGGAACCAAGTGTTTCAGTAGTGAGACCATCATCACTGGAAGAATCAGAGGTTATAATGTGTATTACATCCTCACCTATCATATGTTAGAGACTGTGCAGGAAATACTTATATTGACAGAGACTGATGTACAAGTCCAGGAAGCACAGAACTCTGCAAACTGTATACATCCCAACAGGCCTACTCCAAGACATATACTTGTCAAAATTTCCAATGTTCAAGACAAAGAGAAAATACTCAAGGCAGTAAGAGAAAAGAGAACCATCACATACAAGGGAAGCTCAATAAGATTAAGTGCTGATTTCTCATTTGCAACCATGAAGGCAAGAAGACAGTGGTATGACATAGTCAAGACACTAAAAGAAAAATATTTCCAGCCATGAATTCTCTATACATCAAAGCTGGCATTCAAAAATGATGGAGATTTCAAAATATTCACAGATAAACGGAAATTAAGAGAGTATGCCAATAAGAAACCTGCACTGCAAGAAATGCCAAAGGAAGTTCTACAGGTTGAAAGGAAAAACAGGGGAGAGAGAGTTGGAGGAGAGTGTAAGAACAACTAAAAAGACAAAAAGAGAAGTAAAAACAACACATGACATACATAAACCCTAAGAAAAATTGGCTGACGTAAGAAATTCCTTGAGAGTAATAACACTGAATGTTAATGGATTAAACTCAACAGTCAAGAGACACAGATTGGCAGGATGGATAAGGAAGTATGACCTATAAATATGTTGTCTACAAGAAACCCACCTTAGACCAAGGGATTCAAGGAGGCTGAAAGTGAACAGCTGGAAAACAATTTTACAAGCAAACAATAACCAAAAATGGGAGAAGTAGCTATCTTAATATCAGACAAAATAGACTTAAAAAGCAAAAGTATTGTAAGGGACAAACATGGACACTATATATTAGTAAGAGGGGTAATCTTTCAAGAAGAAAGAACAATCAAAAACCTTTATGCACATAATCAGGGTGCCTCAAAATACATGAGGCAAACACTGGAAAAACTAAGTGGAGATATAAATGCCTCTACAATTATAGTGGGGGACTTTAATACACCATTATCACCATTAGACAGAACATCTAGGCAGAGAATCAATAAAGAAACAAAGACTCTGAATAATACACTAGAGGAGCTGGACCTAGTAGACATATACAGAACGCTACACCCAAATACATTGGGATATACTTCTCGACTGCACATGGATCATACTGCAAGACAGACCATATGGTAGGCCAAAGAACAACTCTCAATGAGTTCATAAAGATTAAGACTATACAAAGTAATTTCTCTGACCACAATGGAATGAAGTTGGAAATCACTAAGGGCCAGAGAAACAGATTAAGCACAAATATATGGAAGTTAAACAACACACTCTTAGACAAACACTTGGTCAAAGAGGGAATCACAGAAGAAATCAGTAACTACCTTGAAATGATTAAAAATGACAACAGAACATATCAAAACCTATGGGCTGCAGCCAAAGCTATACTGAGAGAGAAATTCAGAGCCATAAATGCATATATTAAAAAAGAAGAAGGAACTAAAATTGAAGACCTAACTGAAAACCTGGAGGAATTGGAAAAACAAGAAACTAATCCCAAAGGAAGTAGAAAGAAGGAAATAACAAAGATAAGAGCAGAATTAAATGAAATAGAAAATAAGAAAGCACTAGAAAAAAAACAAAACCTGGTTCTTTGAGAAGATCAATAAAATTGACAAACCCTTAGCCAGACTAACAATGAAAAAGAGAAAGCAGATGCAAATACACAAAATAAGGAATGAGGAAGGGGATATCACCACTGACCCCACAGAAATAAAGAGTAACATAAGCGGATACTTGAAAAATTATATGCCAAAGTGAATGATAATTTAGAGGAAATGGAACAAATTTCCAGAAACTCACAAGCAGCCTACATTGACAAAAGAAGAAATTGATGAACTCAGCAGTCCAATTACAAGTAATGAGATAGACTCCATCATCAAAAACCTCCCAACTAAGAAGAGCCCAGGACCAGATGGATTCACAGTTGAATTCCACCAAACATTCCGGAAAGAGCTAACACCAAACCTGCTTAAGCTCTTGCAAAAAATAGAAGTAGAAGGAACATTGCCAAACTCATTCTAGGATGCCAACATTGCCCTAATACCAAAGCCAAACCTATACCACAGAAAGGAAAATTACAGACCAATCTCTCTAATGAAACTAGAAGCTAAAATCCTCAACAAAATGCTTGCTAGTCACATTCAACAACATATCAAAAGTATTATACACTATGACCAAGTGGGTTTCATCCCAGGTATGCAAGGTTGGCTCAACATAAGAACATCATTCAATGTAATACACCACATAAATGGGTTGCAAAAAAAAAATCACATGATCATTTCTGTACCTGGAGAAAAAGAATTTGACAAAATACAGCACTCTTTCCTGATAAAAACACTGCCAAAGATAGGAATAGAAGGAAACTTTCTGAACATGATAAAGTGTATATATATGAAAAACCCAAAGCTAACATCACCATCAGTGGTGAAATCCTAAAACCTTCCCTCTGAGATCGGGAAAAAGATAAGAATGTCCATTATCACTGCTCCTATTTAACATGATCTTAGAAGTACTTGCTCATGCACTGAGGCAAGAAAAAGATATAAAGACATGCAAATTGGAAAAGAAGAAGTAAAAATTTCATTATTTGCAGATGACATGATCCTATATGTAGAAAACTCTGAGAAATCTACAACAAAGCTTCTAGAATTTATAAAGGAGTTTAGTATTGTCACAGGCTATATGATCAATACTCAAAAATCAGTAGCACTTCTACACCAATAATGAGAAATCTGAGGAGGAAATCAAGAAAAAAAATACCATTTACAATATTAACTAAAATAATCAATTACCTGGGATTAAATTTAAAGATGTAAAGGACTTATAAACAGAAAACTACACAACACTGTTAAAGGAAATCGAAGAAGACTTAAGTAAATGGAAGAATATTCCCTGTTAATGGATAGGAAGACTAAACTTCATCAAGATGTCTATCCTACCTAAACTAATCTACAGATTTAATGCAATCCCAATAAAAACCAACACTGTATTTTTTAAAGAATTGGAAAAACCAACTACAAAATTTATTTGAAAGGGTAAGAGACCCCAAATTGCCAAAGACATAATGAAAAAGAAAAATGAAATTTGTGGTATCACACTACCTGACTTTAAAACATACTAAAAAGGTACAGTTGTCAAAACTGCATGGTATTGACACAAGGATAGACATACTGACCAATGGAACCGAATTGAGAGTTCTGATATAGATCCTCACATATACAGTCATCTGATATTCGAAAAGGCCACGAAGCCCACTCAGTTGGGAGAGAATGGCCTCTTCAACAAGTGGTATTTGGAGAACTGGATATCCATATGCAAAAGAATGAGAGAGGAACACCATCTCACACCTTATACAAATATCAACTCAAGATGGATCAATGATCTAAATATAAGAGCCAAGACCATAAAGGCCTTGGAAGATAATGTAGGAAAGCATCTACAGGACCTTGTAATAGGAAATGGTTTCATGAACTTCACACTCAAAACACAAGCAGCAAAAGAAAAAAAATAGATAAATGGGATCTTCTCAAAATAAAAAAAAATTTGCACCTGAAAGGACATTATCAAGAAAATAAAAAGGCAGCCTACTCAATGGGAGAAAATATTTGGAAACCATATATCTGAAAGGAGCCTAATATCCTGCATATATAAAGAAATCCTACACCTCAAAACTAAAAAGATAAACAACCCATTTAAAAAATGGGCAAGTGACCTGAAAAGACACTTCTCCAAGGAAGAGATACAAATGGCTAAAAAGTACATGAAAAAATGCTCAACATCAGTAACTATTAGGGGAATGCAAATCAAAACTACAATGAGATATCATCTTACACCCATTAGAATGGTGGCTCTTAAAAAAAACAGCAGACTATAAGTGTTGGAGAGGATGCGGAGGAATGTGTACCTTCATGCACTGCTGGTGGGATTGTGGAGTGGTACAGACACTGTGGAGGACAGAATTGCAGTTTCTCAAAAATCTAACTATGTATCTTCCATATGATCCAGCAATTCCACTGCTGGGGGTATACCTAGAAGAATTGAAAGGAAAGACATATATATGCACACCAATATTCATAGGAACATTGTTCACTATTTCCAAAAGTTGGAATCAACCCAAGGTGCCTGTCAACAGATGAATGGATAAACAAAATGTGGTACATATATACAATAGAATATTACTCAGCTGTAAGAAGGAATAATTTGCAAACAAAAGGGATAACATGGATGTATCTTGAAGACTTAAGTTGAGTGAAGCAAGCCAGGCATTGAAGGATGAACAGTATATGACCTCACTGATATGAATTGAAATTAAGCAGTGTCAGATAGCTTTTGTCTGTAAGATAGGTTTACAAGAAATAGAAAGAGAAGAGATGGTTGTGAGTCATCACCCGTATGGATGTAATCTATGGTAAAGTGACAGAGTGCAGTTCCATATTGAAGGGATAGGACAGGAGGGTACTGATATTATTTGGTTGGGTGGTACAGGGTTGACAGGTGGGTAGATTGGGAAGGGTGGATTAGAAGGTCCAGGATACTGGGGGGAGTGTTGGGAGAGGAACCAGGTGAACACTGGGGATTTGTGGTTATGCAGTTGAAAGTACAGAGTTGGGAATCCTCTTATGGTAATATGACAAGGAAGGGTCACTGGTTTGGGGTGTTGGTTGAGGGGGCATTCAGGCCAGGGTCCATCTGGGGCAGGCTTCTAGGGTGTGTGTGAGTGTTCATCCTGTCATAATTTGTTGTATAAGTGGGTGGAGAGCCACATAATGAGTGGGAAGGGGTTGGACTCCCATCTTTGGGAGGACCGATTGGTTCAGAAATACACAGGTGGGAGTCTCTCAAGAGCAAGGGTGGTTCCTAATATGGAAGGACAAACCAGTGTGTCAAGACCTCTTGTTGCATGTAACTATGCATCTTGTCATCCAACGAGTAAAGCCAGGGGTCATCCTAGGCCCTGGGTGGAGGGGGTGGGAGGAATAGAATAGATCAAACAGATGATATTTAGTGGTCAGGGGAAATGTTCTTCATTACCATACAGAGATGGAAACAGGACTTGGTAAATATCATCAAAATTTACAGATGTTTAAGGTCTAAAATGTAACCCATAGTGTAAACCATTGACAATTTTTAGTAGCTATATTTCACTATTTGTATATCAGTTATAACAATGTTACCATCCAAATATAAAAAGATATTAATATGGGGGGGAAGGGAGAGGATGTTGGGTATATGAAAGTCTCCTGTATCCTGCATGGGACTTTGTTGTGACCTAAAACTTCTTTAAATACAAAAGGAAAAACAGTGAGACATTGGGGAATGAGAGGGGGAAGGTGCCACAGTAAAGACTGGATAACAGATATTTGCAGTGATGGAAGGCAAAATGTCAAAAAGAAATTTTAAAAAATATTTTTCATTTTTTAAATATCCTAATATTTTCATTTAATTTGATTTTTAATTTTCTTAAAAATTTTTATGTATTTTATCTCCTACATTTAAACTTATCTATATTATTTCATTTACCTATTAATTGTATTCAGCTATTGCAATGGCTTCATTGTTGAAGAAGCTTTGGATCACAGAAGGGTTACAACTGGTGTGTTGAAGGATCATTGGTGTGGGGGATCAGGGATGTGGGATTCATGGGAGGAAGTTCACGTGAGCATAAATATAAGGTATATAAAAATGTTCAAATGTTCATGGGACATTGTCACAGTGGGTGGAGAATCACTCAATAAATGGGAGAATACTGAATTCCCATCCTGGAGAGCTCTGCCACATTCTCTAAGAGAGCAGCCACAGTCCCCCAAGTGCAGGGGCAGTGACTGGTGAAGGAGGATGATCCACTGATGGACCCTTGATATTGATGAGTAGCCTTATGAGTCTTTGCTCTTGAAATTGAAACTTAGCTTATTGTTATGGGGTCCCTAAGCATGGCCCCCTGAGAGCCTCCTTGTTGCTAAAACATGGTCTCTTTTTAAGCCAAACTCAGCATATGAATGTATTACCTTCCTCCCAGTCTGGGACTTGTCTCCCATGGATGAACCTCCCTGGCACCGAGGGATTGCTGCCAAGCACCAACTGGCAATGAAACTGGAAAAAGACCTTGAATAAAATTGGAAAAAGGTAAAGACAAATTAGTTTATATGGCTAAGAGACTTCAAAATGTGTCAGGGGGTTATCCCAGAGGTAACGCTTATGCACATCTCAGTAGGATCTCATAGAATTCCGATTGGGTATCATCCCAAATAGTGGGGCTCCTGAGGGCTCCAGAGAAACTCAGGCCCTATGTCAGGGCATTTAGCTCCAGAGTTTGGTGCTTTGACAGTGGGCCCAACTTTGGAGTTTGTGCTCCTGAGAGTGACAGAGTGGGACTCAACTATGTCTTCCCTGTGCATTGCTCATCTGTCCCTTCTGTTCAAACCTATACATGGTGCTGGAGTTTGTAGGTGTACATCCAGTGACTTGAGTCTTTGGGCTGTCCATGTACCATCTGGGCCCAGAACCTCGGTGGAGTAGCAACTCCTATTCTACATCTCATTGGACTCACCCAGGACAACTGGCAGGGAGATGATGATGGACAACAGCCATCACAGGGAATGGCGAGAGTCTGCAGCTGTAGGCAGGATAATCCCATTGATCTTCCCCATGGGATATAAATCCCCTCTGAATTGGAGGTGGAGTGGACATAACCATCCCAGACTCCTCAGGATGGGGGGAAGAGTAATGAACTAGAGTGGACTCACTGGTATTCTGCTATAGACACATGGTGATTCTAGCAATGGAAAAAATTACAACATTGATGTGGAATTAGTGTCCACTGGTGGCTCTGGGGGCAGGGAGAGGGAAAAACAGTTGTAATATAGGGGCTTTTTAAGGACTTGGGAATTGTCCTGAGTGACATTGAAATGACAGTTATAGGCCATTTATATCACCATATAACATGCAGGACTATGTGGTAGAGACTGTGGTCTACAATGTGAACTATAGTCCATGCTTAATAGCAAAACCCCAGGATGTGTTTATCAATTGCAATTAATGTGCCACACTAATGAAGGATGTTTATGTGGGAGGTTGTGAGAGGTATGGGATGTGGGGTTTATGGGAATCCCTATAATTTTGTGTAACATTAGCCTAGTTTTATGTTTTGCCTGAGTTACTTCCTGAAAGACTCCTTGTTTCTCAAATGTGGCCTTTCTCTAAGCCAAACTCAGCATAAAAATGTACTACATTCCCCCCAACATGGGACCTGACTCCCAAGGATAAGCATCTCTGACACTATGGGATTATTACCAAGCACTGACTACTTATGCATTTGGAAAAAGACATTGACCTAAAGGGAGAAATATTAAATACAAAAGAGCTTTTATGGCTAAGGGATTTCAAAGTGATTTGGGAGATGATGTTGCATTAAATCATCGTGTCTCTTTAGTTTCCACACTGTGATACATTATCAGCCTTTCTTTATCTTTCATGACCTGGACAATATTGAAGAGTACTAATCATGATCAGTAATTTTGTCCTCAACTTGGATTTGTCTAATTGTTTCTCATTATGAGATTATGGATTTGGGGGGAAGAGTAGAACAGAAGTGACATGTCCTTCTCATCATATCAAGGGATACCTGCTGTCAATATAACATCACTGGTGATGTCACCTTGCTTGCTTGGCTAAGGTGGTGTTGACCAGATTTCCACACTGTGAAGTTATCATGTTTTTGAGTCATTAAATCCAGGCACACTGGAGGGGATTGGAATTAAGGTCCTTTTTTTTTTTTTTTTTTAAAGAAGTAACATTTGCATATATCAATTTTGCCTTCATTTTTGTAAAATACTTATGCTCTATATCAAAATCTTGGTTTTAGTTTCATTATAACTCTTTGAACATATCAACCTACTCCCTTCCCTTCTGGCCTCCATTGTTGATGATTATGTCAGCCATTAATCATCTTGATGCTCCTCTGAGTGTGGTGAGTTGGTTTTCTCTTTCTGCTTTAAAGACACTATCATTTTGTTTGGTTTTCAATATTTTACCTATGATTTACCTAGGGGAGGGTCTCTATTTTTAACCTACTTTGGTTTGTTCTATTTCTCTGATCTGTATATTAAATTTTTCATCAGATTTGGGAAGTTTGATGTCACTATTTCTTTTATTAGAAACCTCAGGGGCCATTTATTTCTCATTTACACATATTTCAGGTCAGGTGGGACAGCTCTGCTGATTTCACATGAGATTGGCTTCAAGCCACAGGTTCAGTTCAGGTCTGCTCCAAGTGTTTTTTGTTCTTCTCTAGCCAGTGGGCTTCTCAGGACATGTCTTTCCATGCTGAACCACAGTCTACAAGAAAGCTCAGTGGCAACTTGTAATACCTCTTAAGACTTTGGTTCAGATTGATACCCTTCACATCTTGCCACATGCACTGCCAACATCCATGGGGTGAAACCATGTACTCTGTCTCTAGTGAGAAGAACTGCACAGTCTCACATGGCAAAGAACAAAGACATAACAGTGTGAGGAATCAGGAACAATTATGTAATCAACCACATTTACTTGCTTACATGTTTGTGCACACCTTCCCTTGTTCAATAAAATATAAAAGGTTATGGAGTGGGAGAGAGTGTGGTCTACAGTGTGAACTGTGGTCTATGGTTGGTGGCAAGGCTCCAGGATGTGTAAGTTCATTGAGGTTGGTGGGCCACACTTGTGGGAGATGTTTGTGTGGGATGTGGTGGGAGGTGTGGGAGGTGGGCAACATGGGAATTCCAGTGGGTTCCGTGTAATATTTTAGGTAATCTAAGCACCTCTTAAAATATATGTATACATATATATATAAATAACATTTTTGTAAGCAAATACACATATATGCACATATATTTATATATCATTATGCAAATGTTTGTATGTATTGTGAGAATTTTGATTTTTACCCATAATAAAAAAATAAAAATAAAAATAAAAATAAAAAAAAAAAAAGGTTATGGGGTGAATCCACTGTTTCTAAATTCACACTTTACACAGTACTTATGCTGTAAATGACAGCAAAAGAAAACACTATTAATAAATATGTAATTGGTTCATGTAGAGGCAAAAGTATCACAAAAATAAAAATCCAGAAGCTTTAAGATGGATCCATTCCTGAGCAATGCAGACATCATTGTCTGTTTGGGGCATTGCAGTATCTGTGTCTGGAATGTCATAGGGACTCAGTAAACACTGGACAACCAATGAGGCTTTGGCTACATTCTGAGTCAGCTTGTGCTATTCGTGCACAGCTTTAATTGCACATATTTTTTGAGTGGTTTTTTTTGCACATATTGTTAGCGATTAAAGGCATGATTATTTTATTGTGGCTATTTTTAAAATTCATAAATTATTTAATTGAATTTTTGAATAAAAAATATTTTATTAGATGTCAGTACCATTTTTTCTTTACCAGAGAAGTTATGTGTTTACAGAAAAATCATGTATGAAATACAGAATTCCTGTATACCACTGTATGGTTAACAGCTTGCATTGGTGTGGAATATTTATTACAATTGATGAAAGCACATTTTTATAATTATACCATTAACTAAGTCCATGGTTTAAGGTAAGGTTCAGTGTTTCTGTAGTGCAGTCCCATGTGTTTATAAAACAATTTTTTCATTCTGTTACCATACATACAACCTAACAATTCCCCTTTTATCCACATTCAGATATATATTTCAGTGCTGTTAATTATGTTCACATCACTACCATCCATTACCAAAACATTTCCATCATTCTGAATAGGAACCCTGTACATTTTAAGCCTTAACTTCTCATTCCTGCCCCATCTCGTGGTAACTGATATCCTAGATTCTGACTCTATAAGTTTGCTTATTTTAATTATGTCATATCAGTGAGATCATACAAACTTTGTCCTTTGTGTCCAGCTTATTTCACTCAACATGATGTCTTCAATATTCACCCATGCTGTTGTCTGTGTCAAAACTTCATTCCTTTTTACAACTGAATAACATTCCTTTGTATGTATATACCACATTTTGTTTATCCATTCTTTGTCTGATGTACACTTGTGTTGCTT
Source organism: Tolypeutes matacus (assembly GCA_026826555.1). Classification (NCBI taxonomy): domain Eukaryota; kingdom Metazoa; phylum Chordata; class Mammalia; order Cingulata; family Chlamyphoridae; genus Tolypeutes; species Tolypeutes matacus. Next base: position 41,884 of record JAKSZT010016352.1, on the reverse strand, counting down.
CCATCTTTTGGCAATTGTGAATGATGCTGCCAATCACATGTGAAAATATCTTTTTGAGCCCCTGCTTTCAAATATTTTGGGTATATACTTAGTAGTGGGATTTCAGGGTCATGTGGTAAATCTACACTTAAGTTTTTGAGAAACTGCCAAACTGTTTACCACAGTGGCTGCACCATTTTAATTTCCCATCAAAAATGAATGAGTGTTCTTATTTCTCTTCATCCTCTCCAAAAATTGTAAATTTCCATTTTTTAATAGCAGCTAGGGCAGTTTGAAGCTTTTGTGGATCCCAGAAAATTATGTCATTAGACCTAATCAATTTCTGTGTGTGCAGAGAAGGTTGTTGGTTTTGATTGGGATTGTGTTGAATGTATTGTAGGTGGGAACTTTTGATTAAATTACTTCACTTAAGGGCTTATGTATGATCTAGGGTGGGTCTTAATCTTCCTACTGGTGACTTTTATAAATTGGAGATCCATGTAGAAACACATAGAAGCTCACTGAGATATGCCCAGAAGCTGAGCGTGAAGACCCCAAGAGCCAGAAGATGAAATCAATATAACACGGAAATGATGACTTGCTTTACCTTTTCTGTAAGGAAAGCTGTTGACTGTGATTGTGGTTGTGTTGAATCTATAAATTGCTTTGGGTAGGGCTAGCATTTTCTTTATTTTTTTTTTATTTTTAAAGAAGCTTTGGATTAAATATATGTTGCATACAAATATAGGATTGGCATCTTAACAATATTTAGTTTTCTAATGCATGAACACAGAATGTCCTCCCATTTAGTTAGGTCTTCTTTGATTTCTTTTAGCAATGTTTTGTAGCTTTCTGTGTGCAAATCTTTTTATCCTTGATTAGATTTATTACTAGATATTTTGTTCTTTTAGTTGTACAGAAAAATTATTGATTTATGGGTGTTGATCTTATACCCATATCACATCATGTGCAAGCAGGGAAAGTTTTATTTTCCAATTTGAATGCCATTTATTTCTTTTTCTTGTCTAATTACTCTGACAAGAATAATGTTGAATAAGAGTGGTGACAGTGGGCATCCTTGTCTTGCTCCTGGTCTTAGAAGGAAAGCATTCAGCCTTTCACCATTAAGTATAATGTTATTTGTTGGCTTTTCATATATGCCCTTTATCATGTTGAGAATACCCTCATGACTGGGCAATGTTAACAACTCAGAGATGGGATGCATTGTGACCTAGTCTCAAAAGACTATGATCTGATTCATGGCAGATTGCCGAAGATCTCTAATTAAACTCCAGGTTCTAAGAGCTCAGGATGTTGCATATTTATTTACTTACAATAAGTTGTTCACTAACTCTTTTAACACTTAATGGGAGTTTCCTCAGTATCCAGCTCTGGGCTACTTCCTGAGAGTAAAACAGCAATCAAAACACATCAATGCTCTGCCATAAGATTTTCCCAGTTTAATGAAGGAAGCCGATAATTAAAGAAGCAAATGTAGGATATGGGTTGTGCTGTGATGCAGCAGGTCCAGAGGAGGAGAATTCCCCTGGCCTTGGGGACAGGGAGATACTGTGTCAGAGGGACCACTGAGCTGAGATCTTGAGTTCAAAAAAGTGTTTGTCAGATACTTATGGGATGTGGGAAGAGCCAGTGAAAAGTTCCAGAGGTGGAATAAGGATAAACTCCTTAGAGAATGAGTGTTCAGTGTGCCTGCAGAGGAGGATGTGAGTGGGGGGAGTTGTGAAGGATGATGCAGCAGAGGTGAATAGGGGCAAGGACAGATGCGTTGCAGACTATGTGGAGGCTCAGCATGGCTGCTCAGCACATGAATGTGAAATAAGGAATGGATAACTATGGCCAAAAAAGAAACTATTTTCCCCAGATTGGTAGGACAGAAAGCCTCAATTTCCTTCTTTATTAAACCCATAGTTGCCCCAGTCATCCACAAGCACCTAGCTTAACCTGAGGCTGAATACATGCACAGAGATGAAATGAAAGGGTCCATCAGAAAGGAAAGAGGGACACTTAATAATAATAAAAGATCAATACATCAGGAAAACATAACAATTTTAATTGTGTGCTCACCTAACACCTAAGCCATAATACCTGAAGTAGAGATCTAACATTGTGCAGTAAGGAATGGAAGGCCACAAGCCTCCTCCAGAAGCTGCAGGAAGGCAGTCAGTTTTGCTGGGCCTAGGGGAAGCTGCAGGGCCATAAGGATGATGAGAGAGGGCAGTTGGAGAAGGGTGGCCCTGCCAGGTACCAGGTACAAGAGTAGTGGTAGGAAGCTGTAGTGCTCAATCCAGTGAAGGGATGGCCAGCCAAACACCAGTGAGTGACAGGCCACAGGGCAATTTGAACAGTGACAGGTCATCCAAATGGACACCAGCTGAGTGGCAGTCTATGGTGTGATTAGGCTAGTGTAGGGGTGCCCAGAAAGGCATTAGGGGAGCAGAAGGGAATGGGGCAATCAGGCAAGAGGTCCAGATGAGCACTCTAGGAGTGACTGGCAGTGGGACAAACTGGCCAGAAAGGGGGAACTAGACAGATTTCAGAGGCTTGAGAAGGAGGCCTTAATTTTTTCCCTTTCCTCATCTGGGTACCTATGGAGAGGTGAGACATGGGATGATTGATTTGTATGTATGGGTGGCTAATGAGAAGGATCCTAGCCAAAAGCCTGTGACTTGAGATGGAAGCATTTGTTTCTCTTTTATTTTCTCTTTCTTCTTTATTACTTTTTATCTATCTTCTTTCTCTTCTGCTCCCTTTTTCCTTTCTTCCCTTTCCTATTTTTCATTTGTTTTCTTTTTTTTGTTTTTCTTATCCTTTTTATATTTTTTGCTTTTTTTATTATTTATTTTTTGCTTTCTCTTTTTCTGAACTTGTTTTATTTTTTCAGTTAAATACATGCAACTCTAAAGATTTAGAAAAAGTGGAACCAAGTGTCCAAAAAGACCCCTTAACACAAAGCCAAACAAAAATAAAACTCTAGGCAAGACAGACAAGCTGACAAACAGAATAAGCCCAGTAAGATAAACAGATATCTAGAATTCCAGCAAAAAATAACAAGTCATACTAAGAAACCATCAGATATGACCCTGTCAAGTAAACAAACTGAAAAGCAGAAAGGGATGCAGACTGTGGAACAACTAATCAAAGGTATCCAAACAAATCTTCTAAATTAATTCAATGAGATAAGGGAAGAGATAAAGGATATTAAGAACATATTAAGAGAGACTAGTGGTTAATGCAAGAAAGGCTTAGAGAGAATGGAATCCTAGAACTTAACCTGAGGTCATTTGAGAGCTAATCCAGCTTTTCCTAGCAAGGAGAGATCACAGTGTTTCCTTGCCTTCTTGACTAATTAACTAATACATTTATTTATTATATTTAAAAGTATGTGTTGATTGAGCAAGGCAGAGGTTATTCTTGACAATTAGTGATAGGATTGGAAACCCAATTAGAAGAAATGGGACGGATGAAGTAGTTTCAGAAAAAGTAAAACATTTGCCCTAGGTACTTTGACATTAAGGAGAGGAGGGAAAAATTGGTTAATAGCAGTGGAGGAACATACAGTTAAGCGAGGAAATCTCTTATTTTAAAATGCATTATATTTGAGCACATTACTGTATTGATGAGAAAGATCCAGACCAATAGTCATCAATATTACCTTACAACATAGATTGTGAGACATAATCTTTGTGGCATGCTCTCTCTAGATGTCTATTCACATGAAAAAATTATTATTTAGTAGGTGCTATATGGTGTGGCAGTTTGAAATTATTTTATGAATCCAAAAAAGAGAAATATTATGTTTGTAAATGAATCTGTTCTTCTGGGTATGATATCCTTTGATTGCATTAAATTCAGCTGAGGGGCCTTTGATTAGATTACCTGTTAAGATTCCTCTAGGGATTTTTGTTGGACTATGTCAGTGAGGTGGGACTCGGTTAAGTCTGTGCCCCTTTTCTGGGTCTAATATTAAACACACAGACAGACACAAGAAGAGAGTACTCTGTTATTTTTTTATCCTGCTATGTGACAGGAAGGAAAAGGCTCAAACAGCCAAACCTCTGGAAGAGATCAGCCATTTGCCTGACAGCTTACAGCTGAACTTGGGTAGAGAGCTCAACAGCAGGGACTAATATAGGAAGCCCTAAGAGATAAGCCCTATGCCAGGTTTAGTTGAAATCAGGAAGAAACTGGAGCAGCTGGGCCTGAGATAGGACACCCAGAGGGGAAGGAAAGACCAGGCAGAGATTATCTGCCATCTTGCTTCAACACGTGGCAGCTGACATTGGTGAGAAAGCACCTCTCATGGTGCCTTAATTTGAACTTTTCACAGCCTTGGAACTGTAAGCTTTTACCTCCAAATAAATCCCCATTTTAAAAGCCAACAGATTTCTGGTATTATGCATCAGCACTCCTTTGGCAAATTAATACATATAGGTTATACCAAAGACCTTTCCTTTGAAATTATTTTATTTCTGATGAAGCTGAATATATTTGTGGCTGTGTTTGCCAATTACTTCCTCTTTCTGGTCACATCCTTTACTTTTGTATATTAGGGTCTGAGTGCTTTTAATTCTTGATTTTTACTGCATTCATTCAAACAGAGAATAGCAGTTTCTTTTACTGGCATTGCTATTTATCATTTAATTATTTTATGTATGTATATAGGTATTTAGGAGAAATGTGTGAAGGTTATAAATTTTATGTTGCCAGGTCTATCAGTGTTACATTATTGCCTTTTTCCCCATTCCTTTACAAATATAGAAAGTTTTTCTTCACCCCTTGTGTTAGTAAACTGATTTTTATTTTATTTTTTTTTAAAGTGATGAAATATTTTTTCCAGCGAAGTGGCAGTAGTAGCTCTACTTTTAATGGCAGGGGAGGGAGGACTTGTTGGGGGATGAGGTTGCGTAAGGTTTCTGCACTTGTGAAGGGACTGCTGGAAAGCCTAGAGCAGCATCTAACTGACCTCTGCACCTCAGATATTCCTATTCACAGCATTGGTCCCTATTTACCAAGGTTTAGGGGCTGTCAAGTTTGTCACAGCTGTAGAGATGTTGAAGCACCTAGATAGACTTTTGTGGATCAAAAAATCCATTTGCACATTACTGGACAAAGCAAAAAAAATTTTTAGAACTGTTGTGAAGCTGAACAAATACAGCACTATACTAATAAGCTTTTCTGTTTTAGCACTTCTAAATGTTGTCTATTAAAATATTTGATAAAGAGATGTTTATGATATGAATAATTTTTCATTAAAATTTTGTTTAGGAAAGTATTTTTGAAAGTATTGAATGTTTCAACTGATTTAGTCTTCATATTGAACATTGCCTCTAGAGATATTTCAAACTGGGACCCTAAGAGGCTCACTGGAAATTCTGTGCCTGTGGGTGAGATATCTCAACTCTAGGATTCAGTGTAGTATGGACTAGCTGGGCTACCTTGGGGAACTTAGATTGTCAGTCTTTAGGTCTTTCCCCTGGGTTACTCACATTACCCAGAGAAGGCTCCCCTGTCTAAGTGGTCTTGCCCACCATGTTCTAGGGAAAAAAAGCCTGAGGTCTCAATATTTAGTAGGCAAGTTTTCACTTAATAAACCCATATTTTCAGTATTGTTCCCCTGCTCTCACTGTGCCTGCTGATCCCCAGCTACCAGACTCCTTTTTACTTTCTCCAGAGAATAAAACTTCCGTCTTCTGCTAGGATGGGGGGCGGGGTAGCCTAGCGTGTGGGAGGGGATCCAAGGATCCAGTTGTTTCTTGCACAGACTTTCAATTAATTCTCTTGTTTTTTCATTCCTGCCTTTACCCCCACTTCTAGACATGCTTGGTGCTGCCCATTTCTCAGCCTTTTATTCTGTGATATAACTTGGATTGCATTTCAGCCTCTCCCACTGCAGTTTAGGATTTAACTTTCTTAGATCTGCTAAATAAGTTACAACTTGGCATTTGCTTTCCAGCTTCCCACATTTTGTTGCCAGTTGTCTCCTTTCCTGTTCTGCACCCCTGAAGTTTTATGCCCTTAAAAAAATCCCCGTAACTGTCATTTCACTGGAATTTAGAGAAGCAGCAGAGGCCAGAGCCACCATCCATTCAGTCAACCTTTAACTGACAGTGTGTCTCAGTTCCTAATATATTGCTTAGCACATGGTAAGTGCCCAATAAATATAGTATTAAATGATGTTAAAGTATTAACATCATTATCTTTCTTATCTTTGCTAAAGATAAGTGAGAAGCACTTTAAATTGACATCTCCTTGGTTACAATATTTACCACATCTCAGCTTGCAGTTCACAAGCCTATCTGCATTATATATTAAGCAATGTTGTATAGTGAAAAAAAATGGACCTTAGGTACTAGGAACTACCAATTCATGTAACTTTGGACAAGCCACTTCTCCTCTGGAGCCTCTTCTGTAAAATTGGAATAATAATAATGCTTTCCCCTTGCCCAAAACTTGGGAAACTCTTGTCTTTGAGGTGTGTAAGGGCTCAACATCACAGCAAGGATTCTTAGAACATCAGTGTTTTATTAAGCTTAAAATTAGCCTTCACGCTTGAATTGCAAATTTGTCTCTATTTAATGCTCTTCAGTGAAAAATCTGTGTTTAACATGACTTGATGCTCAAAGATAGCAAAACTTTTTAGCTAAAAGAAGAAACTAACATTAATCAGCGAAGGTCAATGTTTTCCAGTGCCCCTCCTCCATCAGGTTGGTGGATTCAATAATTTGGACATTATTCACAAATATTTACAGGGCAGACTGTCAGTGCAGACCTTGTACTAAGCAACCCCCACCTGTCCCGCTACTGCCCTGGCTCAACGTCAGATCTTCTTTGTTGCAACCAATTCCATGTCTCCTAGGTCCACCTCGAGGACCCCCACTTTTCCTTCCGGCCCCTGCAGTGCGGAGACCACCAGAGGAAGAAGAACCTGCCCAGCCCCACCTCGCTGGGCAGGTGAGGGTGGGGTCCGAGGGGATGACGCAGGAAGTTTCCACCCCCGAGGCCCGGCGGTGCGGTCCCTGCCACCTCCACGGCGCTGAGCCACTGGACTCTCTGCCCAGCAGCGAGCTGATGGATCTTGGCTCTTCCCCACCATGGCCCGCCCTGCCCGCTTTCCCTCCCTCCCTTCCACTGCTGAGGTGGGCGCCGATCCCGAGGAGACAGAGCCGTGGCTTCAGCCGGGCGGCGGGTGCAGAGGATTTAGCGACTGCGGGGCAATGGGCGGTCAGTCAGAAGGCAGCATGCAGAGCGGTGAGGTGCTGGGAGGCTTCGAGGGCGAGGCCTCGAGCACCTCCATGATTTTGGGCGCCAGCCGCCCTTCCCAGTCCACCCCTGAGCTGGTGAGCCAGCGCCCTGGGCTGGCCGGCCTGCGCTGCGACTCCGAACACCTGCGCAAGCGCGCTCGGCTGCCTCAGGGTCACCCAAGTGGTAGGTGCTAGGCGAGATGATAGCCAGGCACCTTCTCTTCCCGCTCTGACTTCTAAGGCACAGGCCCTGCCGGGCTTGGCCGAACACTCACCTCGTTGGGCTGGACCCTAGCTCCCACACCCCTTCTTTCTCTCAGGATCCTTGGGCCGCCTTTTCACTGTGGTGGAACCCCCTCCATCCCGCACCAGTTAGAGTCTTCCAACCCCCACCCTGGACTTCCTACCTGAACACCTGCCCCTGGGCCTGCTTGCCCACCCCCACCTTCTCTAATTCAGGGCCTGTTTCAGTTTTGGGCTTGGTGATGCATGAGCCTGGCACTGGGCTCATGCTTTCCCTGGGGCACTAAAGGTCTTAGCAACTTGTGGCCTGTTTTGGGGTCCACACAGCCTCTATCCTCCTCACATACACATGGTCCTTGTTTGTCTCTGCATTCACCACTGTGGACTGGGTCTTATTTCCTACCCTGGCATGTAGAAAAGCACAGGGCATATGTAGACACCCAACATATGTTTGTGGAATAGAGGAATGTAACCTAGATGCAGTGGGATAGCCCCATCTGCCCACAAAGTCTCCAGTTTATACTGCAGAGTTTTGATTCCTTCTAATTAAACTAAAGACAGAACAGGTATCCTTGCACCCACTGCCCCAGCAAAGTGGCTGGCACTGACCAATTGGTACCCAGAGTTCAATCACTCTGGGAGGGCAGCCAGGGTTGGAGGTAACAGAAACAGAGCACTTTCTGTTGGACTTGTTCATACTAGAGCCATTTCTCAGGGCCTTTCACCTCTGCCCCTGTCTTGTGGTTTTGTAAAAGGCCTCTCTGGGTGGTTGCTTTGCTCTGTTGTGGCCAGGACATGCTCCAGTTCTGATACTGTGCAACAGAACTTCTCAGCCAGAGAAGCCATTTGCACTGAGCTGCAATGTGTGTGCTTTATTTCTTCCAAGCATTGGTCATCTTGTGCTTTCTAGAGTGCAGAGATGAGAATTCCTTGGAATAATATAATGTGCCAACACCCTTTAAATTGAGGCCTCAGTATTTGTAACTTGCAGAATCATAGACTGTTTTATCTCTGTCCTGGGTGAAAGGCTTGTTCTGCTGATGACTAGAGAGTAGTTTTGAAGGACTCTAAGGTAAGACAAATGGAGCCGGTTATCCCTCTGGATAATTTTAAACTGACCTTTTGCGGTGAGCGGGAATGCTCTCAAATATGTATTGGTTTGGTAGTTAGATGTTGCTATTAGCAAAAAGAATGGGAGAGATGAGCCCAGGTTTAATACAGGTTTAATACAGTAAACTTGCTTTGTTTAGGCTGTGGCCTTTTAAAGTAAATAAAACTTGGCAATGGCAAAGTTGAACCATCTTGTCATGCAAAATATTGAAATACAATAGTTTGTGCAAAATGTTATCAGCTCATTGCTTCATTGCTGGGAGTTTGTCACCTAAGATGAGGGATGGAAGCCAGTTTTTATTCTTGCCTTTTGGTAAGGTACTACTTTGTTGAAGAGCTTTACTTTTCATCTGGAAAAACTTCGGGGCCCAGCTGCTAAGATCTAGCCTAACTCTGCCCGTTGTCCAATCTCTAGATTCTTAAAAGCAAGAGATTTTTCATGGGTGAGAGAAGAGAAGGGACCTGCTTGAAGGGTGTGGCAACATGGAACATTTTCCCTGTACTTGGCTTTTCCACCTTGATAACCAGGGACTTTAAAGGCCACCCCCACCCCTTCCTCCAGAAAACTCCATGAAATTGGATTCTAAATTTAAACTGGAAAAGAAAACAAGAAATTTGTATAAAATGTTTCTAAGGGGTTAGAAAGCTCAGAATCCCATCAAGAAATATGGACATTTCTAATTCTAATCTTGTAACTTTTGAGATAAATTTGGCATTTAAAAATTTTGAGTTTTAAAAAGATTTTCTGTATGTCTGATCTGTGGCCTGATTCAACCTACTGATCCTTGCTATCAAAATGTGTTCCATATACCAGCAGTCTCACCAAGTTTAGAGGGCTTGTTAGAAATGCCTCACCCCAGACCTTCTGAATCATAATAGGCATTTTAACAAGATTCCCTAGGTGATTCACATGCACACTAAAGTTTGAGAAGTACAGTTCTGGATGTTTTTGTGCTAAAAATCTCAGATAGATGCTAGCCATCAGCTCTCAGAACCATTTAATAATCCACCTCAAGGCTGAGATTTTTCTTTAAAGGAGTCTGTACCTCCATCAAAGGATTAAGAGGGTGAGATAGCATGTAAAAATAACACCTAGCTTCTTAAGTGCTTAATTGTTGTGTAGTGAATGTTAGCTATCCCTGCTAATTAATTCTGTCTCTAAGGAAATTTGGCAAAAATGTCACCTTCAAATCACAAATAAGTATTTAAATTAATGGTACTTTGCTTCCCAATAATTTAAAAATTAATTGATATTTTAAATGGGATGTTATTTGATAGTAAAACTAATCTGAAATATGAAAACTCATCAGTGGAGTTGCATAGATTGTATATTTTAAAATGAAAAACATATCTATCTCTTAGTTGGGAGAACATCTACTGTGGTAATATCAAAGAATAAGAATGAATTCTTTTGCAGAAATGAGTTAGTTTCAACTATTGGTTGGATAAGATTTTCTGAAAAACAACAAAAATAATATCAGCCATCATTTAGTGTGTGCTTACCCTACTGTTGTCACTTTATGGATGAGGAAATTGAGGCATAGAATCTGTAAATTATCCAAGGCCACATGGCTAGTGGGTGGTGGAACTGGGATTTGAACCCAGACTGTCACATTTCAGTGTGCTCTTCAGTGCCTCCTAAATGCACCACATGGTAAAGGAGACCCTGAGCCCAAGGATGATTCTGTGATTTTTGGGCAGGCAGCCTTGTGTCTGTGTGAGTGAGTTTTCACAATTAAAGCAACAGAATTATAAGGGTTTCCACTGATTCATGGTACGCAGTGTTCCTAGGTGTGCAGCTCCTCAGCCCACAGACCTGCCTGCTTCAGGTGAAGGGGAGGGCAGGCCTTCTCAAAACTGCCAGGAGCAAAGTCAGCATTTCAGTCTGGAAAGGGTCCTTCAAGGATATCTTGTTGCTTCAGATTCCTTCCTTTAGTGCCTCCCGTGACTTTCTGACATTGCATTTGCTCAGGATTTTTTATAACATAAAGCCAGGTAATAGAAGATTTTAGGAGTCAGATGTTTTTCTGCTGATCTTGAAACCTCTTAATCTCATCCTGTCAGTTTCCTCAATGGTAGAATATAGTTGGTAATGACTGAGAGTTTTAGGGATTATAAGAAGTAAAGGGTTAATGTTAGGCAGCGCTTTCTTAAATAACTCACAAATAGTATATTTGCATTTCAGGGTTGGGTAATGACATAGCTTTTATTTTTTTTGGAAACCTTGGCAGTTTTTCATCTCCAGCCAGTCAACACATAATCCTTCAGGTGTTACTTACTGCTGGCTGGGGAAGTGCTGGGGCTTGGTGAGGACATGTATTTGATGGTAGGTGAGGTAGGAGGCTTCACAGCATTGGATTCTCAGATTCACCATAAAATGGCTGCTTGTAAGTCCCATGTGACTTTAGGAAAAATGTTACCTTTGAGAGTTGCCTTTTTGATCAGGTACTTGAAATCAAGTAAATCCTAGAAGCAAAAAAAAAGTTATAACCACTCTTTAAGTTTTTATGGTGATTAAAAATAATGAACTTATCATTCAAGACCTTGGAAAAAGGGAGTAAGGGAGTTTTACAAATTTCTACCTTTATACCCATGATCCATGGAGGTAGTGTGTAGGGGGGTGGTTAAGAACATGAGCTTTCTGTCTCATAACAGCCATGAGACTTTTGGGAAGCTGTTTGTTCACTTCAGTCCTCAAGCAGATCTCCTCATTTGTAAGGTGGGGATAATGATAATACTGCCTTTGTCTTACAGTGATGCTGAGAATTCAATGAGCCTATCTGCACAAACATTAGCATAGTGTCTCTCATGCCAAACTATCTAAACCTGTTTAGGGGTAGATAATATCTCTAGAATGATGCAAGTTGGGGCACAAGGCCAGGTGGAAAGGAGAATTTTCACTGTATAACTTTTCCTACCTTTTAAACTTTACACAAAATGCAGGTATCTTGCATTCAAAAATAATTAAAATATTAGGAGGTTATTAGCCCTATCTTAATACAGATTATTCTTAAAGCTAATATAGTGACCATAGTCTTTAATTAATCTTTTATTCATTTTCCTTACTTTATAATTTGGGTATACTTGGAGATAGGAGGGAGGATTAATTTAGATAATATCTGTTGAACAAACTTGAATCTAATACTTTCTTATTCAATAAATTTTCCTGTAAAATCCAGTCATTCTTCAAATTCATAGAGGAAGAATCTAGAATATAGTTTACCAAGGGATGAGGTAGAGGTAGGGGGGTATGGAGTTAAGGTTTATAATGTACAGAGTTTCTATTTGGGATGATGGAAAAGCTTTGGTAACCGTTGGTGGTGATGGTAGCAAAGCATAGTGAACATACTAACCAGCCCTGAATTATATATTTGAATGTGGTTTAAAGAGGGAGGTTTTAGGTTGTATATATGATTTTTAAAAAAGCAGGCATTCTTCTGATGTAACACAATAATAGCTACTTAGACTTTTGTTGATGCTAATGGTAGTTTCTTGCATTTGAATGGATTTTCCACATTTTATTTATTAGCTAACATGATTGTGACTCAATTTGTCCTGATATTTTTGTTAGCTAGCACAATAGGATATTTTCATTCCCATGGCCCAGGCTTTGTGTGCAAGAGGAGTGTAAAGAAAGATGAGATAAGATGAGATTGCATTCATGAGCAGGTAGAAGTTCAGGCAGAAGGAAGGACTGGGAGAGGTACACAGTAAGATAGCAAGGCTTCTCTGTTCTGGGGAATTGCTGCAGCATGGCATGGTGGCAGGAGCCAGTTTAATGTTTAAAAGTGTCTGTTCATGAGCTTTGATATATATATAGTGTCATGTATCTGTCATTGCAGTATCATAGAGAACAACCCCAATGCCCTAAAAATGCTCTGTAAAACTATACAACTGTACAACACAAAGTATAAACCATAATGTACTATAGACCTTGGTTAGTGGCAATGCTTCAACATTGGTCCATCTATTGTAATAAATGTACTTCACTAATGTATGATGTTAATAATAGGGAAACTCTATAAGTGGTATGGGGGTTATATGGGGATCCCTTATACTATTTTATTTTATATTTTATTTTATTTTGGAAGAAATTTTAGATTACATAAATGTTACATGAAAAACGTAGGAGGAAAAAATGTAGGGGGTTTCCTACATTCCCCAATCCTTCGCCTCCCACATTTTCCCTTATTGTCATGCAGGAAAATTCCAATGTCTCCAAAATGTCCCATGTTATACCTGTTCTTCCTTCTCCCTCCCCTCAGAATCTCTGGTGGTCACTGCCTTTATATCAATGTTACAATTTCTTCCATTGCTAGAATAATAATAATAAGTATACTTTAGTCCATAGTTACATTCCCCTCTTTTGTTTGTTCATTCCTCAATCTTGAGGATTTTGGGATGGTGATGCCCACTCTGTTTCTGACTGAGATGGAGCTTAGATCCCATGGGGCAGATGGATGGAAATATATATAGATATAAATTTTCTGTAATCAAAAACTTCTCTAAAAATAACATTTATTAAAAAATTAAAATTAAAATTAAAGCAAAGCATTAAGAAGAAATGAAGATCTGGAAGCTAGGGAGCTCATTGCTATTGTGTTACCACTGTTTACAGTTCTTCTCAGTGGACAGAGCTAAAGAATATATGAATATTTATACTATGTATGTATCTATATATACATATATAAGTATGTACTTAAAGACAGTTACATCTATATTTATTTCTATATATAAATGTTGAAAATCACAAATCCACCCCAAAGCCAGCTACTTAATTTACAGGACCCAGTGCAAAATGAAAAGTGAGACCCTTGTTTTAATAGCAGAAAAAATGTGCCATTAATGATACTAAAATATAAAACTTTTTCCTTTCTCCCATAATAGCTCTACTTTTCATGGTATGTTTTGCTTGCTACATAATACCATTCTATGTAAAGAAAAATTAAAACTCTAAATTATTTGCATGAATTTTACTGTTCATTCTATTGTGAAGTGTCACTTCTAAATACAAGTATAAGAATATTTAACTTGTATGTGGAATCAATAAATTCCACAGTTCCTATTTCATAGCTCTTATTTCATTGTGCATGTATTTGGTTCTTACTAGAATAGTTGAAATCCTGTACAAAACTAACACAACTGTTTTTATTTTGCTTTTTGATATGTGCACATTTAACCAACACTTGTTATCTTTTGTTTAATGATGAATAAGGAAAGAGTGAAGGAAAAGAACTATTAGTTACCCTCTCTTTCCCTTTCCTTTCTGCCATCATTTTCACTGTAAGTGTTTGATTAACAGAGCATCATGATTAATAAAGGATATGATAGGGGTTCTTGGTTGTTTTGTGTTATGAGAAGATCCTTCTCTTCCTTCTACCTCAGAAGTAAGATCTAGTTTGAAAGGAAAGTGTGACCTCTTGGAGCTGTTAGCATCCCTTTTACTCATAGAGGTAACATGCTTACCTTTGTAAGTCCTGCTGAACTCCTGCCTATCATAGGTTCATTGTAATTTTGTGCTGATAGGATGTTGTGAATGCTACATGCTAATGGGGGTGACTAGGAATGGTAGATAAGCAATTATGTATAACTCCTTTGCTTCACTGCCTTGTTTGAATTAACTTACAGAGAACATGTTCAAAGATAAAATTATTAAGAATTTCATGATAAGGACATTAAACAAAGCAGAGTCCTTCTGAGCATGGGTCCCTGTGCATCTGCACAGATCATGGGCCCAGGAAGCTAGCTTGGCTCTGGCTTCTGGCAATTCAAATAAAATCTAATTAAAAGCTGCCATCAAAGATGCTATGAGTTTGGTAAGAAAAGCCTCACATCATAGATGTGTAAGTAGTGATGGATGACAAATTACTCTCTCTTTGTTTTGTAAATGCAATAAATATGGGTAGGATATTTACCCACACACAGTTGGTGTGTTACTATGGCAAACCAATTTGAATTCTCAATGATCAATTCTCCTCTTTCTTAGAGAAGAGCTTATGTTTCATATTCTATTTCCAAATCCTTTCCTCTGGCCTCTTTTGGTTCCCATCATGCCATGCCAGTTTTCAGATATTTTGTTGAGGACCATAGTGGGTGTTGAGAAACACTGTATGTGGATGTCAGTCATGATGTTGCATATTTATTTTATTTCTTCCACTTCATGACAAGGAGTTTCTTTCCACCAAAAAGCAATCAGATTTGTATAAGTTATGATTCTCAATTCCTGCTTCATAAATATTTCAGTTGATCCTCTCACCTTTTTATCATCCTGGGAAAACCCTCTTATTGTTTTACATTGAATGAAATGGTACCTCTTTCTGACTGTCCAGGAAGAATTTGTCCTTCCCTTTGTGCTCTTCTCTGCTCCTCTCTCTGTGCAGAACTTACTGGTTTATAATTTAATAATGGATTTCTAAGTCTGTTTTCTCCATGAGGATTTCAAATTTCCCCAGGGTAGGAATAGGGTCTTTTTAATTTATGTATCACTGATGCTTATCACAATGTCATGCACATGGTCAACTTATAAAGGGAACACTTAATAGTTCTTTATTTTTTGGACATTTTCTTCTCACATTTTAGTCATAGCATTTTTCTCAGTTGAGATATCATGTGTGTTTAGCTATTGAAAATGAAATGGAACAAGGAACTGAGAAAGTCTACAACTATAAGCAAGAGGGTCCCATCCATTGGCCCCATGGGATCACAGCCACCTCTCAATTAGAGGTAGAGTGGATATCACCATTCCAGAATCCTCAGGACTGGTGAATGAACTATGGACTAAAGTAGACTTATTATGATTCTAGCAATGGAAGAAATTATATCATTGATGTGGAGTTAGTGGCCACTGAAGTTTCTGAGGGCAGGGAGAGGGAAAACAGGTATAATAGAGGGGCATTTTTGGGACTCGAGAATTGTCCTGAATGACATTATGATAGATGCAGGACATTATATATCTTGCCATAACCTACAGAATTGGATGGGAGAGAGTGTAAACTACATTGTAAACTGTAATCCTTGCTAAGTGGCAATGCTCCAAAACATGATCATCAATGGCAATGAATATACTTCACTAATGAAGGATGTTGTTATTGTGGGAAAATGTGGGAGTTGTGGGGAGCAGGGCATATGGAAATCCCTTATATTTTTTATGTGATATTTTAAAAATATATTTTAAAAAAGGAAATTAAATGGAAAGAATGATCCCATATAGTTGTGATATGGTTTTATTACCAGTAACTAGGCATTGTCTGAATAGATAGTTATTGTCAGACAGGATAATATGTGATTGTCTCTTCAAAAGCTGAAATGTCATTTTAAAGGCCCCTTGCTAACCACTCTGCTTTAGTTACTTTAAGCACTTAAGAATTAAAAGGTTTAAAGAATTCTGACTCTTTACCAATTTTTAAAAAGAAATTATCATCATTACTATTATTTTACTTTAATGGCACACATGGAATTTGGTAAAATACATTTAAAGAACCTGCCTGGTGAGAATTAGCATGGGGATCTTTATCCTTAATGGCCTCCACCTGGACTCTAGTCCATTTACCTGTGGTTGATGTGGACCTAGAATTTCCCCTTGAGGAAGTTTAGGCACTGCCTCCAGCTGCTTTTCCAGCCATCTTCATTTGAAGGCAATGTCCTTCTGTTCATGCACATTTTAATTCATCCTATAAACCCCACCTGAACGCAACTATGATCAAGGGGTGTCAACTGCCCATAGTTTGCAACATGATATTTGCAGTTTACATAGTTGTCAGAGCAAAGCCCCAAATGCTTTTCTGACCAATACCTATCAAAATCAAGAATAATTATACAGTTGGTCTAGAGCAAGACAGCTTTGCACATCATGTTAATCTTTTAATAACTAATATATTTTTCCCTTTCACTATCATCATCTGCTGCATCTTCTTTATTGTAAAATTGTTGTTTTTATATTATGATAAATATTGTAGACAATTTGTTGTCTAGTTCTCCTGGAACCTCTAAAACTCCTTCTTTGATCAGACAGAACATTGGTTTGCTGCTCATATACACCACATTATTTGGGTCTTTTATAGACCCAAATTTATGGACTGAGTAAGCAATATAATTTGGGGATTGTGAGCTTGGTGTTTGGAGACAGACATTCCTGATTTGAATCCCACTCTAGTCTAGGCTCTTCCTCTTGTTCTCTGTGTGACCACTGGCACTTCTCCTGAAGGCTTTGAAGCTCAGCTTCCCCTCCCATCTGTAAAATAGGGTAAGATGACTCCTGGCAGGATTAAAGAGACCATTAAAGGAATAATTCATGTACAGCAGTTAGCACAGTGCCTGTGGATGATCAGGCGCTAAGCCCGGAGAGAAACGCAGCCCCGGGAAGAGAGGAACCCAGAAGCCTGTACCCCGGCAAACGCCGGCAGCTGTCTTGCTCCAACACGTGGCAATGAACATTGGTGAGAGAATAAACTTAATGCTTTGTGGCCTGGTATCTGTGGACTTCTACCCCAAATAAATACCCTTTATAAAGACCAACCCAGTTTTGGTATTTCACATTAGCACCCCTTTGGCTGACTAATACAGAATTTGGTACCAGGAGTGGGGTAGTGCTTTTGTAATTACCAAAATGTTGGAACAATTTTATACATGGGTAAGGGGTATTTTTTGGAGGAGTTGTGAAATGCTTGATGGAAAAGGCCTAGATTACTTTGAAAAGACTGTTGATAGTAATATGGACGCTAAAGAGACTTTCTATGATGCCTTGGAAGTAAATGATGAAACTATTATTGGAAACTGGAGGAAAGGTGATCCATGTTTTAAAGTTGCAGAGAACTTAACGAGATTAACTCCTGGTGTTATATGGAAGACAGAATTTGAAAATGGCGAACCGGAGCATTTAGCTGAAGAACTTTCTAAGGTAAACTCGGAGAATGTGACTTGGCTTCTCCTTGCAGCTTATAGCAAAATACTAGACGAGAGAAATACACTAAGGACTGAACTTTTGGGCAAAAAGAAAACAGAAACTAATTCTGGAACTTCCAAGTTTCTGGAAATCAAATTCCCAGATGAAAATGCCCTATTTGAAGACTTTACTAAACTTGGAACTCATAACTCAGAATTGAAGATGCAGTTATCTCAGAAAGACTTGTGGTAAGTCTTACTGTCTGATGGCTTGGACCCCTGCTTCCAGCATGCTAAACCAACAAAGTTTTTGAGAATGCTGTATGAACAAAACCACTGTCAGCTTGGATGAAAGAGGACATGGAAAGGAGAGACTGAAGGAGAAAAAGCTTTAAGAAGAAAACTGTGGAAACAAAAATCTGGGATTAAGACATCTCCTTGGGCCAATAGAGGAGCCCCACCCATATATACAGAAAGGGTGAGTTTTCCCCAGCAGTTGAAGAGTTTTGCCACCTCAGGGTACAGGGAGGTTAGAGCACATTCCTCAAAGATTAGGGCGGTTAAAGTCAACACACCATTGGTCTGAGAGGGGTGTAAATGTCCCCCATGGATTAGAGAAGGCCAGGTGGTCAAACCATTGCTCTGAGACGGTTGAGCCTGTATACCAAAGATTAGGGAAGGCCAGGTGGTCAACTTGTAGCTCTGAGAGGGTTGAGTCTGTATGCCAAAGGTTAGAGGGAGTGTTGTCTTCATCTCACTGTACTAGGGGGGCTAAGACTCTAACCCAAGGATTGGGTAAGGTGTGGCAATCACCCCAACACTCTTGGAGGGTGAGGTCTGAAGCTTGGTCGACACCCAGATGTTTGATGAGGGTGGAACCAGGAAAATGGCCGTTGGGAAAGCCTGTGGAAAGGGTGGGTTCCCATGTGGCCCCAAGAAGAAACCATCTTCTTAAAAATGACTCTCAGACTTTGAAATCAAATGGAGGATGTCTTGCAGGTTTCCTGAACTGTAAAGGATCCATGACTCACGTTTAACATCCTAATTTCTCCTTATGATATTGAAAATGTTTATCCTTTGTCTTTCCATTTGTGTATTGGAAGCAGTTAAATGGTTTTGTAGGATTCAGAGGTCTATAGCAGATGGGACTTTGCCTGAAGACAAACTGTATTTCTTTAAAATGATTTTGATATGATTTTGTACTTGGATTGTTACTGATTTAAGTTTTTTTAAAATATTGTAATGTATTTTTGGAATTCAGAGGGTGGAATGTGGCAGTTTGATGTAATTATGAATTCTAAAATATAATTGGATCATGCTTGTAAACTGATCTGTTAATCTGGGCATGATTAGGTTAGGATTAGGGCATTGAGCCCCACCCCTTGGTGGGTGGGGAATTGAATATAAAAGGCAAGGCAAAGGACAGTTGAAGCAGTCTTTTTAGAAGCAGTTTTGATGTTGGAAAGAAGGCCCCAGGAGAAGACAAGCAAGCCATTTGCCTAATCATCCACAGCTGACCTTGTGGAGGAAACAGAAGCTAAGCCAGGAGAGAAACGCAGCCCCAGGAAGAGAGGAACCCAGAAGCCTGAACCCTGGGAAATGCTGGCAGCTGTCTTGCTCCAACACGTGGCAATGAACATTGGTGAGAGAAGAAACTTAACGCTTTATGGCCTGGTATCTGTGGACTTCTACCCCAAATAAATACCCTTTATAAAGACCAACCCAGTTTTGGTATTTCACATTAGCACCCCTTTGGCTGACTAATACAGTGCCTGACCTAGTAAGTGCTTAATATATAATTAAGTACACCTTGGTATATTGTCATTGATCTGCCCGGGTTAGCATTGTATGACAGAGCTCCCTTAGTCATGGTAGGGATGTTGCAAAATGTACATTCATTCATTTACTCAATAACAATTTTTGGATGGTCTTTTTTGTGCCAGGTATAACTCCTCTTGCTGGAAATAGAGTAATGAAGAAAAACAGGAAATAATCCTGACCCTGAAGGAGCTTGTATTCTATGTGGGGATGGGATATTAATAATATATAAGTAAATTATTTAATAATGAGAAGGTGGGAGCACTATGTAAATAAAGTGAGAGCAAAGTAGTAGGTGCAGGGATTGTTGGGGGAGGAGAATGTATTTTAAAAGGTTGTCATGCAGGGCATCACCAAAAAGGGTAATGAGCAATATTGAAGGAAGAATAAATGAGGCATGCTGATATCTGGGGAAGAGCATCCCATTAAAAATTTTGATGTGGGAGTGAATTCCTGTGTGTTCAAGGAATAGCCAGAGCATTAGTGGAGTTAGAGAGCAATTGTGTGGTTAGCCAATAATGAGGTTGAGATTGGAGATGGGGGAAGGTGAGACTGCGGTGAAGTGGGAAGGAGCACCACTTTACTCTGTGTCATTCCACCTCACTGTTGCTGCATGAGCGTGGAGTTTCAGCTCCCTGATTCACCCTACTGACACCACCCTACAAAAAAAAGCAGCAATTCAAACCACCTCACTCTGGCTTGTTTCTGCAACTGGAGTGGACATTCAGCTGCCTGTTCAGCCCCACTAACAATTGGGCAGCTTTTCCTTTGGAGCTTGAGTGGGTGGGTGGGTGGGTATTATCAAAAAAGTTTTTTGTGCCTTTTCCTGGTCCTTTGGCTAGAGGGGAAATCCTCTTTTTATGCAGCACTTGGTTCTGGGTTGTGGGCTTCTCTAGCACCCCATTTGGGATATATGGGAGGTACAAGGAACTCACCACCATAGTTTTTCCTCAAGTCCTGAGGTCCTTAGCCAACTCCCTTTTTTCTTTCCACCCTTGAGAGTCTTCCTATGTTTCTTGTATTATGCTCACTTTTTTTGTTGTGAGAGGGATAACTCATGAGGAGTGTGGCTTCTCCATCTTGACTAGAGCCAGAATTCTGGGACTTGGATTTATCAGACAAACTGTGTCATGTTTGAGCCTGAAAGAGTGTGATGCATGAGCAACAGGCACACAACAGAAGTCATGGTCACTACATCTATAGACTTTGTTCCAGTCTAATCTCAAATAGGAATCACTTCATCACTTTCATTCAAATTTCAACCACATTTTCAAGGGCCAACAGTATCAGATGGTTTTGAGGGTCTTGAATTCTTTTCTTGGCTACTGCCTGTGGTGTTTCTACTGAATACTTCTCCTTCTCCTCTCTAGTTAAAGGAAGGTCAAGAGTGAAAGCACTAGATATAGGGAGGGAGATTGCTCCCAGCCTAAACCTTTTTCATCACTTTTGAGGGATGTTTTGTTGACCTCCTTGGAGTGTTACTAGCTCCTGGTAGGAGTTTGTGCATCGTGTCTTCAAGATTCTCCATTCTTTGTGCTCACCTTTTGAGGTAGAGATGCTTCTGGCTACAGGTCTCTTGTGTTTCCAGGGCTCAGAAATATCGCTTAAGGTTTTCTGTTGCTTACTGCAGAGCCTTGCTCCTTTTGTCAAGTAGTCTCCAAGTCAGATGTTCTAGGGGCTGCTCCAGGATGAATCCTGCCTAATTCTATATAGATTTACCTACCAGACTCTACCAAACCTCTTGGGTCCAGATTAGAGGTCAAAAATGTTATTTGTTTTATTTTTCAAGTGTCCAATTTATAGCTAATTTTGATCTTAAAGAGACAGCATAATGTAGATCCATGGACTCTGATGTCAGAAAGGCTGTGTTTTAATCCCACCTCTACCTTTTACCTCTGTCTGCCTCAGATTCTTCATCTAAAAAAAATATATAGTACCTACCTGATTGAGCTATTGAGAAGACTTATTTGTGTTTACATAATGCTTTGAATAGGGCCTACTATGAAGTAAGTGATGCTTCTGAGTTAGCTATTATTACTCATTAGTCATTTGATTGAAAAGTTATATTACATAAGTGTCTTCACTTTTACCAAATTCAGAATTTTTTTCAGTGATTTTTTTCTTCATTTTAAAAGAAGGTTTAGATTACATAAAAGTTACAAAGAAAATACAGGGAACTCCCATATATCCTAACCCCTCCCCCTCTCACATTTTCCCCTATTAATAACATCTTTCTATTAGTGTGATACATTTGTTACAATTGAATAAATATTGAAGCATTGCTGCTAGCCATGATCTATAGTTTACATTATTGTTTACACTTTCTACCACACATTCTATAGGTTTTGACAAAATTTATAATGGTCTGTATTCATCATTGCAATATCATGCAGAACAATTCCAATGTCCCCCAAATTCCCCTTGTTACACCTATTTTCCCTCTCAGAGCCTCTGGTGACCACTGTCTTTATATTGATGTTACAAATTCTTCCATTACTTGAATAATAATAAGTCTACCTTGATCCATAGTTGCATTTGCCCCTTATGTTTGTTCATTCCTCAATTTTGAGGATTTTGGGATGGTGATGCCCATTTTGCTTCTGAATAAGAGGAGGATTAAATCCCATGGACATATAGATGGAAATGTCTTGCTGGCAGTTGTAGATATTCCCTCAGAGTGTCTTTTTTTTTTAAACAACTCAATTTTATTGATACATATTAATAAAGTATGCAATTCATCAAAAGTGTACAATCAATGAAATTTGGTATTGTCACATAGTTTTACATTTATCACCTCAATCATCTTTAGAAAATTTTCATTATTTCAATAATAATTTAAAAACACAAGAAAATGTGTCACCCCTCCATCTCTCTATATTTCCTCTGCTGTAAACAGCTGATATTTCTGACTATTCTTGCACAATTACTTACATATTTATTAAGCAGTTTTATTGAGATATAGTCATATACCATATGATCTACCCAAAGTGTATAATAAATGGCTTTTAGTATAATCACAATGTTGTGTATACCTCACCACAAAAGAATTTATATAATTTCCTTACTCAAAAAAAAAAAAACTCCATACCCTTCAGCAGTCCTTCCCCAGCCCTACGTAACCACTAATCTAACTTCAACTTTATAAATTGATTTATATTTACATTTTATATAAATGGAATCATATAATATGTAATACTTTGTGTCTGGTTTCTTTCACTTAGTATAAATGTTTTTTTGTCTGACATTAACATCTTATAGTCTTAACATATATTTGTTCAAATTCAAAGAAAAACAGTCATATATGCAATTTTGCCCATATTCATATTTCACATGTGGTTTTACTATGTTATACATTTCCATGTTATATTTTTAATCTTCCTTTTAGTAATATACATGACCTTAGACTTTCCCTTTAAACCACTTTCATACCTACATAATAGTACAGCTAGTTATAGACATTATGTTGGCCTTTACGTTTTCCATTCATTTCCACCTATTAACAAATATCCTTTTGACCAATTCTGCACAAGTTAAGCAAATAACTTGTTAGCCTTCCATTCTCTAACTTCATTTTATATTCTCATGACCCATATTCAAGTTATTAACTCCATGGATTACACAATATATTTAGTTCATACTAGTGCAAATCATACAGTATTTGTCCTTTGTGTCTGGTTTGCTTCACTCAACATAATGTCCTCCAGGTTCATCCATATTGTCATATGATTTATGACTTCATTTCTCCTTACAGCTGCATAATATTCCATCATGTTTGTACACCACAATTTGCATATCCATTCATCAGTTGATGGACACTGGCTTGTTTCCACATTTTGGCAATTGTGAATAATGCTGCTATGAACATTGGTGTGCAGATGTCTGTTCATGTCTCTGCTATCAGTTCTTTTGGATATATAACCAGCAGTGGTATTGCTGGGTCACATGGTAACTTCTTTAGGAAATGTCAAACAGTCCTCTACAGTGGCTATAACATTCTACATTCCCACCAACAATGAGTAAATGTTCCTATCTCTCCACATCCTCTCCAGCACTTGTAATTCTCTGTCTTTTTAATAGTAGTCAGTCTAATATGTGTGAAATGATATTTCATTGTCATTTTTTTTTAGGTACCAGTGATTCAACCTGGGACCTCATATGTGGGACCTGGCACTCAACCACTGAGCCACATTGGCTCTGCTGAGTCAGTTTATTCATTTGTTTTGCTTGTTTCTTTCTTTGTTTTAGGAGAAAACAGGAACTGATCACAGGATCTCTCATGTGGGAAGCAGGTGCTCGGCAGGCTGAGACACATCTGCTCCCCTCATTGTAGTTTTGATTTGTATTTCCTAATTGCTAGTGATATTGAACATTCTTTCATGTATTTTTTCACCATTTGTATTTCTTCTTTGGATAAATGTCTATTCAAGTCTTTTGCCTATTTTTTAATCAGTCATTCATCTTTGATTGTTGAGTTGTAACATCTCCCTCTATATTAAGAATATTAAACCCTTATCAGATATGTGATTTCCAAATATTTTCTGCCACTGATTCAGGTGCCTTTTCAGGCTTTTGATAAAGTCCTTTGAGGTACAAAAGTGTTGAATTTTGAGGATGTCCCATTTATATATGTTTTTCTTTTGTTGTTTGTTCTTTGGGTGTAAGGTCCAAGAAACCACCACCTACCAGAATGTCTTTAAGATGTTTCCCTACATTTTCTATGTTCTATGGTCCTGGGTTTTACATTTAGATCTTTGATCCATTTTGAGTTGATTCTTGTGTAGTGAGTGAGATAAGGATAGTCTTTCTTTTCTTATGGAAATGCAGTTCTCCCAGCACCATTTGTTGAAGGGACTGGTTTGTGTCATTAACATGGCTTTGGAAGGTTTGTCAAAAACTAGGTGGCTGTAGAGTTGAGGGTTTGTTTCTGGGTTCTAATTCTATTGCATTGATCAGTGTGTCTATCTTTATGCCAATATCATGCTGTTTTGAGTACTGTAGCTTTGTAATATGTTTCAAGACCAGGCAGTGACATTCCTCCCCTGTTGCTCTTCTGTTTTAGATAGCTTTTATCTATTTGGGTGCACTTTCCCTTCCAAATGATCTTGATAATAGCCTTTTCGATTTCTCTAAAGTAGGCTGTTGGAATTTTTATTGGTATTGCATTGAATCTATAAATCTGTTTTGGTAGGATTAACATTTTAATATATTTATTCTTCTAATCCATGAACATGGAATATATTTCCATTAATTTGGGTCTTTTAAAAAAGTCTTTTAACATTGTGTTGTCGTTTTCTACATATAGGTCCTGCACTTTTTTGATTAAATTGATTCCTAGGTATCATATTCAGAAATTATTAAGAAGAGTATTTTTTTCTGGAAAAAAGAAAGCAATGATATTTGAAAGCACAAAAGTCTCTTCAAAGAGACTGAGAGAAGCTACTTGGCACAGGGTTTCAAAGAAAATCTTGTCAGATTGCACCTTGAATGATGGAATCAAAAGTCATTACCAGGCCAGGAGAGGGAGAAGTCCATCCCTGTCCTTCCCAGGCACAACCTCTCCACCAGCACTGTTCAACCATGGAATACTCCTCTTCTGGAGAAGGGCATCCATAACCAGGCCTTCATTTAGAAGGGCAGAGAAAGCCAAAGTGCACCAGAGTCAGGATCCCCCAAGATTTCTACTTCAGCCACATAGTTCCAGGTCCTGCCCAACCTGTACCAGCAACTCCCCAGTGGCCTTGATGCAGTCTGGCCAGGCCTTAGGCCTGGGCCTGAAAGAGAGTTACTGGGAGGAACCCCAGCCCAGTACACTCTCCCAGCTTGGCCCTATGTCCTCATTATCTGCATAACATAAGCTGCATGGGGATGGAGACCTTGATGAAGCCAATTTCTCCCAAGCTTCCCAAGTTTCCCAGGGAAACTCCATCTATATGGGGCAACACTGGGTGATCAGCAAAGAGCAGAATTTTCCCTGTGGGTTAAGGCCAGCCTCCACTTTTGGCAACAGTCAGGGCCAGCAAGGGGCTATGAAGTAGTTCATTAAGTTTATCTTCAGTAATGCATGCTTGGTGTGTGCCAGCAGGAAACAAGACAAATGGGAGAGGAAGTAACAAAGGAGATATATTCAGGATCTCCAAGGCCCATTGGCACTCATGGAACCTGAAATGGAGGATGAAAATCATGAGCTCCCTGGAGCCCCAAGAGATGATGCATGAGATCTGCAAGGTGTTTGATGCACTTGGCTGTGAGTTGAACCTGACCAAGTGTTACAGGCTGCTGTGCATGTAGCATGGTGACATCTCCATAGAGTACAAGGAAAAAGGATATCTGTGACTCCAGGGCCTTTAAAGCCATTGCTATCAAATTAAGAAAGGAACTTCAGCTTTAAAGGGTTCCTAGGAGATGACTGGGACTATAGGGCCCTCAGGACCCCACTGTGAGGCAGCAACTCTGAACAACACCTGGATGGAACTCCCATTGAATGGACTAGTATTTTCCCCTGGGGCACTGCTCCCTCATCCTGTCCTTCTCCAAGCCTTGTGGTGAGGGCCAGTGGCCACAATTTGACTCCCCCAAACCTTGTGGAACCCTGTTAAAAAGAAGCTCCTTTGTGATTTTGGTGGTAATGTTTTTGCAGGATATGAAGCTGCTGGGATCTTCTTCAGTGAAACCCTCCTGAGAACTTCCTATGGTGTCTGCAGATCTCCACCCTTTCCTGAACAATATCCTCCAGTCTGTTTGGACACATGTCACAACAGCATATATAGGTTGTTCACATCCTACTCATGGCCTGTTGTATTCAATACCTGCTAATTTCCCATATCATCTCTTTGGCTCTGTGGAGCTCATGACCTTCCTCCTCCATTGAAAGTTTAGTGAGTGTACCTTGGCTTCCTGAGGATTATCTCCCCTAGATATTTGCTTTGAGGTTCATTTAGGTTCCTTTTGGCAAACTTGACATGCATAGACCTGCTTATAACCTTGAAGAAATTCCCATTGGCTCTCTGTTGGTCCCTGTGGTTGCTAGAGCAAGAGGCTTGGGTACCACTGGTTGCCCACCTGTGGGAGCTACCCTATGTAATCAGAGCTCTCTTTGAATTCAGGCTGGGGTAATGGTTCTTTTGGGGTCTCCTTCCCTCCTGCTGATGTGAGTAGAGGGGAAGCCACAGGGCCATGCTACAAGAATTTCTGGTCTGGTCCCTCTCATTGAATTTCTGTTAATCCCAGTCCAGAGAGCCTGATGGGCTGCTGTGAGCTGTTTTTGATTCCTGGTGCTGATGAGTGCATCTGGGAGATGGCAACAGAATCAGAAGTCAGTTGTGTGTCTATAAACCTACAATGTACAGTCCAAAAAGGTGATTAAGAAAGCAATTCTGGGAAGATTGAGGGTTAGAGAGGCAGAAAGATCAATTCTCTCCCAGAAAAAAAAATAGCTATAAGACATGAGGAAACTGTGTAAAGGGATTCTCTGTGGCTCAGGACACCAGAGGAATGTAAGACATGACCCAGAAGAGAGAGGGGTGAAGGAAAAGAGTCTCAGCTAAGTGAAAAAATCCCATGAGTAAAGTTGCAAAAGCAGCAGCAGGTGTCCTACTCATCTTGAGAACAATCAGCAGCCAATGGACTATATTGGCTGTGGACAGCAGAGGCTATGGACTGAGGGAGTTGCAGGGGTCTTCTTCCTCAAGAAAGGGAGAAAAAGGGAGGCAGCCTACAGCAATTTCAGATTTTGGTTAGTGAACTTGATCTGCAACTTCCAGCCCAGGTGTGGCCATGACATTGTTTGCACTGAGAGCCAGAAGGGAATTAAAGATAATCTGCCCTCTCAGACACCTTCCTACTGCCTCAGGATGGTTGGTGAGGAAGCAGAAGAAGAGAGGGTGGGGCCTGCAGATAGATGAGAACAGCTTCTGAGAAAGTTTGTTGTGAGGCATGGCCAGCCCTAAGGACATTGCTTCTGTATAACGTACCCACCTAAGGAGTTACACTGAATGCATTCTGCCATGGCACATGGGGTTTAAGCTGAGAGGTTTGCCAAAGAGCACCATTTCCTGACCAGATCAGAAAAGTGCACAAAAAGGGGAAAATAAAAAAATAAAATAAAATAAAATAAAATAAAATAAAATAAAATAAAATAAAATAAAATAAAATAAAATAAAATAAAATAAATAAATAAATAAATAAATAAATAAATAAATAAAAGAGACAAGCAGGTGCCTTCACTGACACCCTCTCCAAGGTCCTTGGAAACTGTCCTGCACCCCATTACTGAGTATTTATCCCTGGTTTAAGCCCTTAAACAGTGGCAAACTTAAATATCTAGAACAAGTTGAACCAAGAGCCAAAGAAGAGTGGTATCACACAGCTACAGAATAGTAAATCCCTAGGCAAGAGACAGAAACTGAATATAAGAGTAAACTCAGCATCAGAATCAGATGCCCAGACATCAGCAAAAAAATTACAAGCCATACTAAGCAAAAGTAAGATATGACTCAGGCAATGGAACAAACCAAAGCTCCAGATGAGACACAGGACTTGAAACAGCTCATCAATTAACTTCATACAACTCTCCTAAATCAAATAGTGGAGTTGAAGGACAACATGGATAAAGAAATCAAAGACATTAAGAAGACACTAGGTGAGCCCAAAGATAAATTTGAAATCTTGGATATAAAAATAACAGAGTTTATGAGAATGAAAGATACAATAAGTGAGATTAAAAATGTAATAGAGTCACACAACGGCAGATTTGAAATCATGGAAGAAAGAATCTGTGATGTAGAGGAAAGAACAACTGAAATTGAAAAGAAAGAAGGACAAAGAGAGAAAAGTTGAAAAAATTGAGCAGAGGCTCAAGGAGTTGAGTAATAGCACAAATCACACTAACATACGTGTTATGGGAATTCCAGAAGGAGAAGAGAAGGGCAAATAAGCAGAAAGAATATTATTGAATAAATAATGGCTGAAAATTTCCCAACTCTTGTGAAAACATGAATATATTCATGCTAATTAAAATAAATCCAAATAGACCTATCACATGGCACATAATCTTCAGAATGCCAAAGACAAAAAGAAAATTCTGAAGCAGCAACAGAAAAGAAAAATATTACATACAAGGGATATCCAATAAGATTTTGTGTGTATTTAGCTACAGAAACCACAGAGGCAGGAAGGCAGTGGTATGATAGAATTAAGATACTGAAAAAGAAAAACTGCCAACCAAGAATCTATTATCCAGCAAAACTGTCCTTCATGGCCAAGAGTCCCATCTAGTGAGGTATTTGCCTTGGTCATCTCAGTGAATATACTGGACACTCACAGCTGATGTCCACAAGTTGTTGGCAGGTGTCAGGCAGATGGAACTGCTGGTCTAGGTGCCACAAGGTCTGGTAGCCATGATGTCTGCTGTTCTTGTGAAGGCACTCTGCCATTTCTTGGATCTCAGTAGTACAGTCTCAGACCTTTGCCAGTGCACCTGCTTCAATATTCTTAACAGTGGGCAGGAGCATGATAGACATGTACCTGTTTCTGCTGGCAGGCATTCCAGATGTCCACACATAGATTGCTCCCTCACTGAGAACAGCCTATGACAGTCCATTGTTTCTATTTCCAAGTTGCCATCCAGGTGGTAAGGCCTTTGTGTGCTGCCCAACTATCAGTACAGATTGTTAATGTGTCCCCTGGCATGTGTACTATAACCAGCCACATGGCTCTTAACTCAGCCCACTGACTGCTCTGTATGGTGCCTGTTGCCCACCAGATAGTGTCAGTACTGGGCTGCACAACCAAAGCCATCCATGCAGGAGTGTATCCACTAGCCAAACTGTCCATGTACCATACATTTTCTGGAACAGTTCTTGTGTCATATCTAGTGGGCACTTTCACAGCCATTTGGAGGACAACAAATTGGGCTGAAGGGTCTTCCATGTAAGACACTAATATCTCTTACATCTCAGTACTTAATGGGATAGAATTGAAGACACTGTGCTGTAGCAGGTAGGCTTTCCAATTTATTAAGGTACTTAATTGCACACTCCCAGAGTGAAGCTTGTTCCTAGTATCCATGATCCACCTCTGGATAGGGAAGGTAGTTTTCAGAGTGACTGGATACCTTTGGGTTAAGCCCTCCCCTTTCAACAAGGTGTGGTATGCTACACATAGTTGCTTTTCTAAAGGGTTATATTGCAATTTGCCCCCTTTACACAACTGTGACCAAAACCCAAGAGGTACTTATTTAGAATATTGCCTTTGCTACAAACCCCACCCAAAGCCTATATCAGTGCTGGCCACATCCAATTCACAGGGCAAGTTAGGGCCCACACTCATTAGGGTCTGAGCCCTTTTTGCTTCTTCAAAAGCAGCCTACTGGGGGTCCTCCCAGTCCCGTGTATGTATGACCTTTCCTGATTAAGATATACAATAGTTTCAATGTTTGAGCTAGGTGAGGAATGAATGGTCTCTAATATGCCAGCAACCCAGAAAATCCATTAAATGTTTTGGAGTTTGTGGTGTGGAAAAATATTATGCCTTATTGATTATAGCAGAGGGTATAGTTTTTGTCTTATCCAGCTAATCAACATCCAAGAATTTGACAGAGCAGCCGGAACCTTGCAGCTTGTCCCCACTGATGCCCGTCCCCAGCTCTCAAAGATGAAATACTATTGTTTCTGATGCTTCTTTTAATTCTGAAAAAGAATTGCTGGTTAACATAATATCATCAATATAATGAAATAAAGTTACAGCCTCAGGATTCTCCCACACAGCCAGATCCTTTGCCATGAGGCCATGACAAATGATTGGGCTATGCATTTAGCCTTGAGAAAGCACTGTAAAGGTCCACTGCTGACCGTCTCATGTGAAGGCAAATGCATGCTTTCTTGACCTGTCTAAGGAGATGCTAAAGAAAGCATTTACAAGATCCAAAACAAAATATAGTGACTTAACTGGGTACTAATTTCTTGTAAAAAATAAGCAATGTTTGGGACTGCTGCATACAGTTCTGCCACTTTATTTAATTCATGGTAATCTACTGTAATGTGCCATGTACCATTAGGTTCTCATACTAGCCATCCAGAACTATTAAAAGGATTGTGGGTAGTTATTCTCACCCTTTCTAATTCTTTGCTTGTAGCCATAATTTCCTGGTGCCCTCCTGGGAGTTTGTACTGTTTAGTTGCTACAATTCTTCAGGGTGAAGTCACCTTTACCAGGGACCACTTGGCTTTTCCTCTTAGCACCACCTGTATTACTCTGCATTGAAGGTAGAATTACCCTATGGTAGTTTGTAATGTGATATTTTGGAAATTGTCAATTCCTAAAATAAATTCAGGTATAGGGGAAATATACACCATATATTTTGGGGGAGGTAAGCATCCAGTTTGTAAAAGTAAATATTGTTTTTTTACCATAAACAGCTGTTCCCCCATAGCCAGCTTTGGGTAGTACTGGTCCATGGAATCAGGCTACTTTGCCATAGATTAAAGTACATTCAGCTCCTGTGTCTACTAATGCTAGCACCATTTGTTGATTGGTAGAGGACCAACAAATGGTTAATTTTACATGTGGTCTCTGATTCTCTGGGTTGCTGACTGTTGTTCTCACCCAGGGATCTTGAACCTTCCCCTAAGGTAGGGGGAATGGTGCCTGCCAAGCTTCTGCCAGGGGAGCAGAAGTTTCTTAGGTTCGGAGGGTGAGCTTTTTATTTATTTTTTCTTTTCTCTCAGCACATTGAGAAGATAGTTTTGTAAATCTTTTGTCCTTAGGAATCTTGCTCCAAAGCTTCACTAGAACAGCATTCAGCTGTTGGTCTATTATTTCTAGCTCAGTGCATGAGGCAATAAGGTCAGCCCACATTTGCTTGCATGACACATGTATAGGGTCATCATGCTTGTGTTAGTCAGCCAAAGGGGTGATGATGCAAAGTACCAGAAATCTATTGGCTTTTATAAAGGATATTTATTTTGGGGTAGATGTTTACAGTCACAAGTCCCTAAAGAGTCCAACTCCGGGTACCATAAGATGTACTTTCTCACACAAAGTCATTTGCTACATCTTGAAACAAGATGGCAGGCAATGTCTGTGAGGGTTGAGCCTTCGGTCTTCCTCTTAAGGCTCCATGGTCCAAGCTTCTTTCAATCTCAGTTGTAGGCTGGCATGTTTGTTTCTCTCCCTCGGGCTTTTTTCTTTCCAGGCTCAGTTTCTCTGTTCTCTTCACAAGGTCAACTGTAGACTATCAGGCTCATCTCTCTTCCTGGGTCCTCTGTCATATCTATGGAGCTGTCTCTCTTCCTCTGTCATTTCTTTCTCTGTGTGTCTGCCCACAAAGGGGACAAAGACTTAACAGCATTCTGATGTGGTCAAATCAAAGCCCTAATCTTAATCAAGTAAATGTAACCTTTGAATTTAATACAATCAGAAGGTTCCATGCCCAGAGAAACTGACCAGTTTACAAACAATCAATATCCCTTTTTGGAATTAATATATAATATCAAACTGCCACAATGCTCTTGGGGCACATGTCTTGCCTTTGGATTCAGCCCCTTTTTCACAGCCTTTCTGAGTCTCCTAAATCTGCTATAGCATGTGCAGCTCATGACAAAGTTTGCCCCACTAGGGGGCTTAAGATTGACACCAGAGCTTATGACAAATATTTGGGGCAGTATGTAACAAAGTATCCTTTATTCCTGCAGTAAAAGCTTTGGCACAAGGCCCTACAAAATTGGTAGCATAAATGGCATGTTTCACCCCTAGTCCCCACAAAATATCCTGTAACTCTTCCATAGATTGCTGATGTGGGTGGCCTGGAGTATAGTACCCTCATTAAGCCAGACAGCTTTGCACCCAGCAATAACAATATTAACAATGATTCTGTTCTTGCTTCACCAAAGGTAGTATATAAATGCTGGCAAAGAGAAAGGTGGGTGGTGACAAATGCCTGTTTGCTCATTTCCACCCCAGATAATACAACTCCCTCTGCCCCAGTGTCTCATAACCTTAGAAGCCAGTTATGAAGGGACTTTCTAGATTTCTGCCTATATCTTTCCCTAAATCCCCCAACTCAGCAGCAGTATAGTCCCTCACAGTTACATGTAATTTCTGCTCAGGGTGTCAGAGATTTCAGACCCCAGGGAGCTGATCTTGTGAGGACTTCCATTTTTTAAATATATTTTAACTAATTTTTAAAAGATACTTAGATTACATAAAATGTTACATAAAAATATATAAGGGGAGAGGGGGAGCCAAGATGGCGTTAGTGTAGGAGGGCACACACTGCAAGCTCCCAGAGCAAGGCGGATTGTGGACAGGGTCCTGCCCGGGGGTCTGTGCTGTGCACGCGTGGAGTGAGAAGCTTGGGACATCTATCTGCACGGATCGGCGGCGTGGACCGAACGGTGGAGATTCGTGTGTTTTGAGGCTGCCGGTGGAGGTTGGCACAGGCGGCTGAGCCCCGCGGTTAGAGGAAAAAAAATAAAAATTAAATTAAACGGCCATTTGGAGCTGCGGGCGGGGCAAAAAAGTTTTATTTTCTAGGGATCTGGCTGCCTGGAGCCCCTTGGACCTTGTGTGAACAGAACAAACGAGCTAATCAGCACCCGGTGAACCGGAGGGGGGATTTTGGTTGGGAAACGCAGCTGATTTCCCTAGCCACCCAGGGATAAGACACGGGCCGCTGCGGAGCCAGGAAGAAGGGACACTTCCAAAAAAGGGAGGGTTCTGTTGGAAGACAGGGAAGGGTACTTTATATTTTTAGACATCGATCTGGCTGCCTGCACCGCCCCATAGCTTTGGGGAGCAGATAAGCCGACCTGAAGCAGCATTAGGCTGAAAGCAGACGCGAATCTGCTCTCAAACTGATATACTGAGCAGCCCGGTGACGCTAGAGTTTGGCGCCAGAAGGGGCAGAATCCACCGTCTTTAGCACTCCTCACTGACTAACATCAGAGCTTGAGCTAACCTGGAGAGTCCGGAAAGTGGGACGTGCTTGATTAATTTCCACGGGCCCAGCTAGGGTCCCTTCCGTAAGGGGGTTGGTCTAGAGGAGGAATTATTTTGGGTCCTGCATTTGGCTAAAAAAATAAAAATAAAAAAAAGTGAGGTCACCTCAACAAATGAAAAATAAATTCTTTTAAATTTAGTTTAATAGCTAAAAGCTGCTTCAGGACCTGCATATAGAACCCTGTGGGGAAATTCATTGATAAACACAAGTAGGCAAGAAGGATCCACGTGGACCCTAGGGGAATCATTGACCCCCCCTTAGCTCTGTTTGACTGCTTGCCTGTGTGGTTCTTTGGTTTCTCTCTGTGACTTTCTGCTCTATTGCTATCATTTCCTTTTTCCTCCCCCTTTCCTTTTTCCTTCTATTTTTTTTTTAAATAGGTGCTGCCAGCTTGTCACTTCTTTGATAGGCTTCTTATTCAGAAATTTCCCACTCGCTGTATATATTGGTTCTGTATTACAAACTATCACTTATTCTTCCTGCTTCTTTCTGCCTTCTGTTTTCTGTTGTGGCTCTTAGAGACAACATTTTTTCATAGGCCCACAACTTAGGGTGTCAATTTCTATCCCATCTATTTTGTTTTCTTCTTCTTCTATTTTCTTTTTTTTATTAGTATTAACTTTTTCCTTTCAGACCTTTCTCTACTATTTCTCTACCTCCTCATAATTCTAGCCTTCTAAATCACTATATATATATATTCCTCCATTTGTTTTCCCAGTCCATTGTAGGAACTCCATATTTTTTCCTAGTAATCTACACTGCCTACACAAGTAAAATATTCATCTCATTAAGTCTCATTTTGCCCCTCTTCTAACTTTTATCAATATTTCTATTATCCTTCTGCCTTCTTTACATGTTTTGATTCCTCTGGCCCTAACCTTTTGCCTTCAAGGGAACATAGAAAGAACCAAGGAAATAAAATAAGAAGAAAAACTGCCAAAGAGAAAACTTAACTCACACGCAGAAGCAACATCTAAATAAAATTCTAGAGCATAGAGAAAAGCTAATCAACTGAACAAACCCATCAAGATAAAATGATGACCAGAGGGCAACAGAAAAATACAAATGACTCTGAGAAACTGGAAAACAACGACCAGTCCAATGCACAAAATAAAAACCAGGAAGCAATGCAGTACATCGAACAACTAATCAAAGCTATCCAAACAAATATCATGGACCAACTTAAAGAACTGAAGGAAGAGATTAAGGATATAAAGAAGACACTGGGAGAACATACTGAAGAAATAGCTAACACACCTAAAAAGGTAATGGATATGATGG
>JAKSZT010016331.1:24430-35867 GCA_026826555.1 Tolypeutes matacus | reverse complement strand
AACTGGATATCTATAACCAAAAGAATGAAAGAGGACCCCTATCTCACCCTCTATACAAGAATCAACTCAAAATGGATCAAAGATCTAAATATAACTGCCAGGACTATAAAACTACTGGAACAAAATGTAGGGAAACATCTTCAAGGCCTTGTAGTAGGTGGTGGTGTCTTGGACCTCACACCTAAAGCACGTGCAACAAAAGAAAAATTAGATAAATGAGATCTCCTCAAAATTAAACACTTTTGCACCTCACAGGACTTTGTCAAAATGGCAAAAATGCAGCCAACTCAATGGGAAAAAATATCTGGAAATCACATATCTGATAAGGGTTTAATATCCAGGATATATAAGGAGATGTTACAACTCAACAATAAAAAGACACATGACCCAATTTAAAAATGGGCCACAGACTTGAATAGACATTTCTCCGAAGAAGAAATACAAATGGCAAAAAAACCCATGAAGAAATGCTCAACCTCACTTATGATTAGCGAAATTCAAATAAAAACTACAATGAGATATCATTTCACACCTATCAGAATGGCCATTATTAAAAAGACAGAGAACTAGAAGTGCTGGAGAGGATGTGGAGAGATAGGAACACTTCTTCACTGTTGGTGGGAATGCAGAATGGTACAACCACTATGGAGGACTGTTTGGCAGTTCCTAAAGAAGTGGAATATAGACTTGCCGTGTGACCCTGTAATACCACTATTGGGTATATACCCAGAAGAACTGAGAGCAGTGACACGAACACACATCTGCACACCAATGTTCATAGCAACATTATTCACCATTGCCAAAAGTTGGAAATAACCCAGGTGTCCATCAACAGACGAATGGGTAAACAAACTGTGGTCTAGTCACAGGATGGAATATTACGCAGCTATAAGAAGAAATGAAGTCTTAAAGCATATGACAACATGGATGAGCCTGAAGGACATTATGTTGAGTGAAGCAAGCCAGACACAAAAGGACAAATACTGTGTGAATGCGTTACTATGAACCAAATATATTGTGTAACATATTGTTTGATTAAAAAAAAATTTATATGTAGCCATTACATTTAATTGAGAAATTTATATATTTGTTCATCTGTGTTTACTTTTTAGGTTTTAATTGTTTATATTTTCAATTATTAAATGTACAAAATAAAGTTAAAAAAAAAGTTAAATAAACTAAAAACAAAAAACTCCAGCTCTAGATCCTAGGCTGCCACCTAGCGCCCTCTCTGGGTCCAGTTTTAGTCATTTATAAAATGAGGCAGGTTTTTTTTTTCACAATGCAAAACGTTGTAAAGTGGAAGTCAAAATGGCTTCCTGTCCGTAAAGCATTTAGAATAGAGCCTGATATAAAGGACACTGCTATTATTCCTTCTCTGACTGTGGACACTTCTTCCGGCCTGCGTTAGTAAATGTTCTGGCACTTGTGCGGTTGAGGTTGGGGTGTGCTCTGTGGGTGCGATGGGGGAGAATACAGCATGACTTTAGGCCCACGAGCTTTGTCTTCCAGCTCTGCGCGCAGAACCGAAATCAGGAAAGAATGGAAAATCCCGGCCGGGTCAGAGAAATTCCCATGGACTCTCCATCCCCCATCCCCGCCAGGGACCTCAGGAGAGGACTTTTCTTTGGGGCCCTTTGAGGCAACCCAAGAGACAACGAGATGGCATGCACTAGGGTCAGTTGGGTAGAAGAGGGCTTGGTGGGCTTGGGTCCCATCCAAAGCTTCCTCAGGGCCCTTTCTGGAGGACGGGCCCCCTGTGGGACAAGTGCGAGCCGCGTCCTCCAGGAGGGGCTCACGACCTCCCTCTCTCTTCGGAATCTGTGGCATCGGCTGAGTCCCGGGCGGGAGGCCTAGGCCAGCCCGCTGAGCCCCTCCACCCTCCCGGGATCCCCGCCCACAGGGCCGCTCACCCCGAAGAGGGATGTGGCAACCGGGGCTTTGCCCTAGCCGGGGACCCCTGCCCCCCCATCAGCCCCGAGAGCCGGGGTTAGCTCTCTAACTCACTCAACCCCCGCCCCAGTTACCATCGCTCCCAAACCCGGAGTTAGGCTTTTCACTCTCAGGCGTTTTCTCCCTCAGCTCACTCACTCCTACCCCGCGCTCCGGTGGGGAACGATCTGCCCCGCGTCCCTCTTCCCCCCTCCCCCCACTACTTTCTATCTATTCCCCCTCACCCGACCCCATTCCCTCACCTGCAGCGCACTGGGACACCAGCCCTAATAGTAGCAGCAGCGGCAACACTAGCGGCCCCAGCGGCCGCGCGCGAGCGCTCCGGGGGCTCCGCAGGCCGCGGGCCGCCAGCGTTGCGCGCTGCCCCAGGGTGCCGGTCGGTTCCGAGCCTGTCTTGAGCTATGGGATCAGCAGCCTGGCTGGCCAACTTGGGCCACCATCGACAACTGGGCGTGTCCGTCGTGGTATGCCGGGAGAGCGAGGGCTCAGCGCTCAGGGGGCGGGGCAGGCTGCGGCCGCGCCCCACTCTGCTCTGGCTGCGCAGCGCCCCTTCCAGTCGTAGGCCCAGGGGTGGGGTAGAGTGTGGGGTTTCGGAGAAAGGAGAGGGTGTCCCAAGTGAAGGCGATTCCGCCAGCCCTAGTCCCCAGGGTGGGCCTGTGGCCCCACCCATTCTCTCAACCGCCTCCTCCGCTGGGCCTTGGAAGTAGAGAAAAACAACAAGAATGTGTGTAAAAGGAAGCCAATTGTGTTGAAACTTGTGAAATAGAGCGTATGCACTATTTTTTTCTTTTTCTTTTTGGTTGGGTACAGTGTACTTTATTGATGGTACATGACAAGATAGGGCTCTCTGGACACCTCACCTTCAGGGAGTCTGGGTTGGAAACCGTGGGGGATGGATATTTCTCAGTGTTGGGGTTCGATTTGGGGCTAGGATTTCTCAGCCCCTCTCTTCCTCTCAGGCTGTTGCTGGGGCTGGTGGTCCAGGGTCTCTTTTTTTAAAGATATATTTTTAATTTTTTAAAAAGATACTTAGATTACACAAATGTTGAACAAAAAATATAGGGATTCCCATATGCCCACTCCCCACACCTCCCACACCCTCCCACAGGAACATCCTTCATTAGTGTGGCACTGATAGAGTTTCAATTAAAGGTCATGACTACTAACAGAAAGTAGGTCACCTTGGAATGTAGGAGACAGGCTCCTCTAGTCTCAAAACAGAGATAAGATCTGATAGGAGCTGGGTGGGGAAACATCCTGAGCTTCAAAGAGAGTATCATGTATACGTTAGATGAAGATTTACAAGGTCTGCTACATGCAGGAATGTAAAGAGAACTGAGCCATTTACCTTTAAAACTTGCTGACCTTAGTAAAGTGTAAACTGTATCTATTGCCTTTGCACATGTCCACAAGTATTTTCTTTGTTCTAAAGCTAAATAAAAGCCAAGGATTTTTATGCAGCATCGCTCTCCTGCCTTTGGGGACGGAAGGTCCCCTGACCCGGGTTATTTCCTATCTCTTCTCTTTGTCTCATTTTTTTTCATCCACGGCACCGTTTTCATGGACCCAGTTCCTGAATGTCAACATATGGAGCCCAACGTGGGGCTACTGAAAACAAAATTTTTCTTTTAGTCAGTGCGCAGCAGACCAAGGAGCTCCTGAGAACGGTTTAAAAGAAAAAGAAAACAGAAAAGGTAAGTTACATCCTTGGAATCATCAGGACTATGGGGAATTAGCAGTGGAACTTTGAAGTGTACTCTAGAGTGTTAAAAAAGTTATTAAAAGGCACCAGTGTAACTATTAAATCCTCAGCTTTTGAGGAACTTTTTTTCTCTCCTACAGAAACATTTTTATTGGTTTCAGCTGCAAGGGCGGGATATTTTAAACCTGAAACAATGGAAGTTATTCATGAAAGCTTTTAAAAGGACTTATCAAAGGGGAAAGATAATTCCCATACATGTATCGTCTTTGCGTAGTCTTATTTCTGTTGCTTTTGAACCATTACAATCAGATGAAAATGAAGATATTAAACAGGATGCTGCTATCGCTGGACTGATAGCAGAATGAACTGATGTTGATTTTAATGAAAATATATATGAAAAAATTCATGAACAGCCCAAAACAGATAAACTCATGTCTAATAAAAGGGAAGGAAAGAAAAAGGGAGTTTATGGAATTTTTCCAGAGGTTTTTATGCTGTCCGCTGCAAAAGATTGCCGAGCGTAAACTAGTGTGAGAGCTCCATCTAGCGGCAATAATAGATCAATACCAACTCCTGTGTTCGATATACCAGAAAGGGTTACACTGGGCCAATGAGTGCCATTCTAGATATCGTAAGAATGGCAGTCTCATTAATAAGTCAGGAAACTTATGGGGAAGAGACTTATTATACCAGTGGGGAGCTTATTTGAATATTCCTCACGTTTCTGATACAGCTAAACATCTTATTACTCTGGCCCTTAAGCCTCTTCAAACAGAATCTAGTAAACCCTCTGAAAATGTGGAGGCGGAGGATTCTGTCCCAGATTAGCTTGAGGCCGATTTACATTTGTATGACAATGAATGTTCTGAAAGTGACCATCCGGAGCCTCCTACAAAGGCTTGTATTGCCATAGCAACCAGGAAGGAATCCCTAGGGCACTTTTCAAGCTATTAATAGCCCTTCAACTCCAGCTGCTGAGGTTGATGTGCCTAAACCCATTTGCAGCATTTAATCCTGTCAATTTCCCTAAACCTCTTTTTTTTGAGCTGTCTTTAGATCCTCCTAAAGCATCTGTGAAAATTTCTTTACCACAGACCACACTCAAAAGCATAGCACAAGCAAGTAAATCAGGTGATCCTGAAGCTTTGCAGCTTTTTTGGGGGTTGCAGAACCTGTTTTAACTGTGGAAAGGCTGGTCATTATCAAAAAGGTTGTAAAAAGCAGCCCTCTGCAACAGCACTGGCTGTTTGAAATTCACAACGGATTAATGTTAATTCTGCCCCCACAGCTTTCAGATTCTCTCCACAAACTTATGCGCAGCCACCTAGGGAAGTGCTGGCCTGAATTTTGCCACTACCAAAAAATTAATACGTAAGAAACAAAATAAAGTCTGTCTAGCCAATTCAGGAGCAAAAGGGACTATTCTAAAAAATTTAGTAAGATTAATATTAGAAGGATCTAGCATTAGTTGCAGGGGCATCACTATTCTGCCAAAGAATTAACTAAGATAAGAAAAACATTCCAGCAGCAACTTTGTAAACCTCCTTCTGCCTGCATAATGATAAAGCTGTGGGATGATAGAAGCTAATAAGATTAAACCACTGGAAGAGTGAGAAAATTTAGCAATACAGTTTCCAGAAAGATGTGTGTTTCTATTGATGTGTTGTAACTTGTTTTGCGTTTGTTTGTTCAGTGTCAGTGTATATTTTGATACCTCTGGATGGTAATATTAAATTGATAAATGAAAATTATTATAAGAGCTCTATTCAAATGGCCAACATTAAATAAGTGCTTATATTAATAAATAAATATGGGTATTAATTTAAAATAATAAAAAGTTATAATCAAATTAAACCATTATTCTAACAAGTTTGTTTAATGTTGATGGTAATTGTATGTTGTCAGAAGCTTGCTTGGAAACAGTTTCTAAAATCATTGTGGTAACTTAAGTATGGAAGGTATATAGAATGTGATTTTATTACTAAAGAAAAGAAAGTAATTTTATCCTAAGATAAAACGACTAGTTATTAATACAAAGTTAAAGTTTTATTCTTTCTCAAAGTTTCTCAAGTCATTAATCTGGTTTAATAAAAGTTTACACAGAGTTTTTCTCCTGAATAATCAGTATGCAAAAAAGTCTGTTTTATCAAAGTAGCTTCTTTAACCTTATCATTTTCTTGAAGAAACAAGTTTTATCACTTTTAAAAGAATAATGTTTAAACCTGATTTCTCAAAAAGTAGCTTTTTATTTCAAACTGTTACAAATAATTTGGTCTGTTACCTAGAAAAAGATAATATACTAAAATTAGTTATGTTCATTTGATATATTATAAGTTGAATGAAGTATTTAAAACTGTTGTACAATTAAAAAAAATTTTCTAATTTTATGACAAAGTTATATGAATAAAAATTTCATATGAATACTTTAAAAGTGTATAAAATTCCTGAAAATTTAATGTTTCAGTGTAATATTAAATAAAAGTATACTGTTATTAATCATAATTTTAATTATTTTAAAATATAATAATGTGTTATAAAAACTACCTCTCAGCCTAAAAATCAAAAGGCAGATGCTTTAACTTAAGTTTATCTGATTTACTCCACCTCTGCTAAAAAAAACCCAAGTCTATAACTACAGAAAGAAAGCAGCCATTAAGGACTGCCAGGGGTAGTGCATAACAGTAAATTACAGCAAATTAAAATAACACTACTGCAATGTGCAGCAGTCCCAAATATTACCAGTTTGTCACAAAAAACAAGTCAAGCTAGCCCACATTCCCCTTTCTGTAAAATAGCCAACAAATTTATATTCAACATTGTAAGCTATAGCCCCAATTCTAATTATAATGTTAACAACAAAACCAATGCAGGTATTAAAATTACAAGTTAATGTATTGCCCCAAAGTCCAAATAGGAAATAATAATTTGTTTTTACCCATGCCTCAAACTTTACAAAATAAAAAAATTAAGGTCATTCTAATCATGCTACTAAAAATCTTAAACACATTAAAAATAAAAGTGTATTCATTGGATTTCTGCTGGTTAAAAGTCTTATTATTTTTTGTTGTTATATAGTCTACTGTAGTTATGAATTATGTATCACATACTTAAATACTAATCAAAACTTAAATGCACTACATTGATACTTAAGTAATTTAATAACTTGTATGTTACACATAAATGTATTTTATTATATATATATGTAAATCTTAACATTTTTCATATTTCAGGAAAAATTATGGAAACTAAAATAGTAAGCACATCAAGGATGCTTTGTAACAAATTAAAAAAGATAAAGTATATTTCAAAAGGTGTTGTATTCCTCCCTGGAGGAGCTGGCCACTCTCCCAGGGACTGATGCATAAACCTTAAAATGTACTGCCCAAGGAGTGTTGTGTTCCTTCCTGGGGAGGCTGGCCCCTTCCTCAGGAATTAGCAAAATACTCACAAGTTAGCATCTATAGTATCAAATTCATTAATCCTAAACACAGTCAACCAAAACTCTAGTATCAGTTGCTAAGTCAACACTTCCCAGCTAAAAGCTAAATATTGCTAAGTATATATATAAAACTGCTCTATTTATCTGTCATTCTGTAACTTTGTTCAATATTAACTTAATCTTTTTTTTTTTTTTAAAGATTTTATTTATTTATTCATTTATCCCCCCCTTGCTGCCTGTGCTCGCTGGGCCAGCCAACCACACCGTGCGGGTGGGCCCGCCCCCACCAGGAGGCCCCGGGAACCGAACCCGGGGCCTCCCATATGGTAAACGAGAGCCCCACTGATTGAGCCACAGCCGCCTCCCTAATCAAACTCTTTTTATAGCAAGAAGAAGAAAAGGATTATGGTTACCAGTTCGGATGACCAGACATTGGCATCAGTCTCCAGAATCCCAGTTGCTGTGGCATTTCCTTGACCATTATTTCAAAAGAACAAAAAGACTGATTGGACTTTTAATAGCAGGAGTTTTGGGACTGATTGGCATCATAACTGCTGCAGCCATCGCTGGCACAGACCTGCATCAAGGAGTCCAGACTCAACAATATGTTAAGGACTGGCATAAAAATGCAAGTGAGATGTGGCATAGCCAGTCTCACATTGATATGGAACTGAATAATCATATGAATGATATTGAAACAACTATTATACATTTGGGTAATCAAATCTATAATTTAAACTTGTTAAGAGCTCTTAAATGTGATTAGAATGAAAATTCTTTTTGTATTAGTCCTTTGCCTTATAATAATAGTAAACATGATTGGGACGAAGTAAGAAATCATTTGATTGGATATAAGCATAATATTTCTTTAGATATTTTAGATTGCAAAAGAAAGCATTGATCATGTCTCAAAATGAATTGAAAGAAACCCCTGGTGCAGAATTTTGGAATGAATTGTCTGAAAATTGAAATACTATCAATCAATTCACTGGTGGAAACAAAAAACAGTTCAAATATCATTTTGGATTGGATTAGGAATTATTGTTATATGCATTTTAATTGTTTGTGTTTTCAAGAGTAGAATGACATATTCATAGAAAAAATGAAAAATTAAATCAGATAAATGCATTTATGTTAAGAAACTTAGCCATGAAAAACTAATTTTACATTACTTACAGTTGAAACTAGTATACTAATAACCCCTTGATTTTAATACTAATTATCTGCACAAAACTTCACTTAAGGAACCTGAAGAAGTATAAAATATAAATGAAATTGCCTTCCATGTAAGAGCTCAAAAGCTTGACTGGTGGCCAATGATGGGTAAGATTCTCAGAGGAGAACAACCTAAGACAGGCACAGTCACAAGAGCCTATGGAAGAAGACAAGTGTGACAGGAGGTCACCTTGTATCAGCTTATATAAGGGTTCCTATAGTCTTCACTGAAAAATTTAATTAATAAAAAAGGGGAAAATGATGGAGTTTCAATTAAAGGCCATGACTACTGACAGAAAGCAGGCCACCCTGGAATGTAGGAGACAGGCTGGAATGTAGGAGACAGGCCCCTCTAGTCTCAAGACACTGAGATAAGATCTGATAGGAGCTGGGTGGGGAAACATCCTGAGCTTCAAAGAGAGTATCATGTATATGTTAAAGATTTACAAGGTCTGCTACATGCAGGAATGTAAAGAGAACTGAGCTATTAACCTTTAAAACTTGCTGACCCCTATCAGAATGGCCACTATTAAAAAGACAGAGAACTACAAGTGTTGGAGAGGATGTGGAGAAATAGGAACACTTCTTCACTGTTGGTGGGAATGCAGAATGGTACAACCACTATGGAGGACTGTTTGGCAGTTCCTAAAGAAGTGGAATATAGACTTGCCACGTGACCCTGCAATACCACTACTGGGTACCCAGCAGAACAGAGCAGTGACACGAACAGACATCTGTACACCGATGTTCATAGCAACATTATTGACCATTGCCAAAAGTTGGAAACAACCCAGGTGTCCATCAACAGATGAATGGATAAACAAACTGTGGTCTATTCACACGATGGAATATTATGCAGCTGTAGAAAGAAATGAAGTCATAAAGCATATGGCAACATGGATGAACCTGGAGGACATTATGTTGAGTGAAGCAAGCCAGACACAAAAGGGCAAATACTGTATGAATGTGTTACTATGAACCAAATATATTGTGTAACATACTGTTTGATTAAAAAAAAAAAATGTATCCATTACATTTAATTGAGAAATGTAAAACAAAAAAGAACTTTGGAAAGAAAAAAAAACAAAAACAAAAAAAACTTGCTGATCTTAGTAAAGTGTAAACTATCTATTACCTTTGCACATGCTCACACGTATTTTCTTTGTTCTAAAGCTAAATAAAAGCCACGGTTTTTTGTTCAGCGGTGCTCTCCTCCTTTTGGGGATGGAGGGTCCCCTGACTCCAGTTATTTCTCATCTCTTCTCTTTGTCTCATTTTTTCTCATCCAAGGCACCGTTTTCATGGACCTAGTTCCT
This sequence comes from Tolypeutes matacus, assembly GCA_026826555.1. Lineage (NCBI taxonomy): Eukaryota > Metazoa > Chordata > Mammalia > Cingulata > Chlamyphoridae > Tolypeutes > Tolypeutes matacus. The sequence continues at coordinate 26,242 of JAKSZT010016331.1, read as the reverse complement.
GAACATCAACATGGCACATTCATTGCAATTGGTAAACTCATCCTGGGGCATTGCCATTGAGCATGGTCCAGGGTCTCTTACTCCTCGGAGGCCAAAGTGGACTGTAATATCCACCACCTTGTTGCTGTAGCCAAATTCATTGTCATATCAGGAAGTAGGCTTGACAGAGTGGTCATTGAGAGCAATGCCAGCCCCAGCATCACAAGTGGAAGAGTGGGTGTCACTGTTAAAGTTGCAGGAGAAAACTTGGTTCTCAGTGTAGCACAGAATGCCCTTCAGGGGGCCCTCTGACACCTGCTTCATCACCTTCTTTTTTCTTTTGTTTTTAAAGAAACTTTAGATTACATAAATGATACATTGAAAATATAGGTGCATTACCATATCTCCTACCCCCTCTGGCTCCTACATTTCCCCCCACCAACATCTTTCATTAGTGTGGTACATTTGCTACAATTGATGAACACATATTGAAGCATTGCTACTAACCATGGACTATAGTTTACATTTCCACTTTGCACTGCACATTTTTATGGGTTTTGACAAAATGTATAGTGGCCTGTATCTGTCATTGCAATATCATGCAGAACAATTCCAAAATCCCCAAAATGTGCCATGTTACACCTATTCTTCCCTCTCCGTTACGTTTGTTCATTCCTCAATTTTGAGTATTTTCGAATGGTGATGGCCATTCTATTTCTGATTGAGAGGGGGCTTAGATCCTTTGGGGCAGATGGATGAAACTATCTTTCTTGCAGTTGTTGATACTCTTTTTTTTGGGGGGGGGGAATGGGTGTTGTCCATCATCACCCTTTTATTAGTTGTCCTGGTGAGTCTGATGAACTGGAGAGTAGGTGTTGCAACTCTACTGAGATTCAGGGCTCAACCGGCATTTAAGTCTCTGGGACATATATTTAATGGGTAGCGTGCTAATTACAGGTTCAAATAAAAGGGGCAGAAGAGCCATGTGCAAGGAAATTATAAATGAGTCTGTCTCTGTTACATTGGGGAACATATATTCCATTGACAGGGTGCCGTATTCCTGAGGTTGTCTGCCCTGCCTATAGTGTCTAGATGTCTCTAGAGCATTCAGGACCAACCCTGCTTGAGGCACTTTCACCACCTTCTGATGTCATGGTATTTGGCCACTTTTTCCAGATGGCAAGTCAGCTCCACAACAGATACATTGGGGACGGGAACGCAGAAAGCCATGTCAGAGAGCTTCCTATTCAGCTCCAGGACGACCTTGCCTACCATCTTGGCAATACCAGTAGATGCAGGGATGATATTCTGGGCAGCCCCATGGTTGTCATGCCACATTTTCCTGGAGGGGCTCTCTATGGTCTTCTGGGTGGCAGTGATGGTGTGGTCATGAGTCCCTCCTTGATGCCAAAGTTTTTGTGAATGACCTTGCCAATGTGGCCAGGCAGTTGGTGGTGCAGGAAGTGTTGTGACAATCTTCAACGAGTTGTCATACTTCTCATGGTTCATACCCATCACAAACATGGGGGCATCTGCCAAAGGGGCAGAGATGATGACTCTCTTGGCCCCACCCTTCAAGTGAGTCCCAGTCTTCTCCAGGGTTGTGAAGATCCAGTGGACTCCACAACATATTCAGCACCAGCCTCACCTCATATGATGATGGTAGGATCTCGCTCCTGGAACATAGTGACAGGATTCCCACTGATGACAAGCTTCTCATTCTGAGCCTTGACAGTGCCTGTGAACCTGCCACAGGTGGAATCATGCTGCAACATGTAGACCATGTAGTTGAGGTCAATGAAGGGGTCACTGATGGCACCAACCTGCACTTTG
>JAKSZT010016331.1:12785-24330 GCA_026826555.1 Tolypeutes matacus | reverse complement strand
TGGGTATGGGTATGGGTATGGGTATAGAGGTTAGGGGTTTAGAACAGGTTATAATCTTCATATTATAAGACAATGTTGGTGCTGGCTACTTCTTTTCAGCTTCTTGCTAGCAATAACCTCACCATGACTCTGCCTATCTCACATGCTTGATGGGATCTCTGCTGTCGAGCAGACACCCTTATTAGGCCCTGACCCACATGTCCAGCTGTGTGCCCTTAACTTCTCCCATCAAATTCCTCTATTCCCTACATACTTCTCTGCCTACCTGCAATGTATTGTTCCCCAACCAGACCTGCTTTTCACCCATGCCTTCATGTTCCTTCACCTGTGTGTATGTGTGTGTGTGCATGTGACTGTCTGTGTGACTGCCAAGGGCTCTCCGAACAGCACTCTTCTTATAACAAAGATTTTGTAACATTCTTCTCTGTCCTGAAGAGAAATCCAAAAATAATTTAATCTACATACTCATAGAATAAAAAATTAAAATCAATATAATGTCTTAATTGCAACAAAAGTTATTAAAATTCTAAAAAAAATAATGTTTTAATATGTAAATGTTCAGCACAACCATATAGAAAACATAATGAATAGTCAAACATTTGCTACATATATACAAAATTTCTGTAAATACAACAGCTAAAAATGCAGACATAGCATGTTGTGTGGGAAAACAGGAGCAGTTGTGGGGGTACGTGGTTTTGCAAAATGGTGAGCCATTTTCAGTCAAATACCCCGCAAGACAAAGGGCATCCTCCACAAGATAAAGTGCATCTGCAGCATAGCTGCTATCCTGAAAAATTCCATGTGTATTGTGGAAACAATACTGACCTTTACCTGTCCCCATTACAGCTGGGCCCAACATGGCCCATAGCTGTGGGGGGGGGGGGGGGGGAGGACTTTGCACTAGGATGACCAACTATCCTGGTTTGTTGAGAAATAAGGGATTCCTGTGACATCCAGGGCAAACTGGGACAAGTTGTTCACTCTATTTCATATTTGCAAACAAGCCCAAAGTAACAGGGTGGTCCTATCTGGTTTAGCCTTCAAAATAAGCCTGGACTACCTCAAAAAATAACTTTCACCCTGGTTTTTGCAATGCTAATGTCTGCAGACACATAACAACTTTTATAAATGTGCTAATCACATCATAATGTAAGTATATTAATTTTGCATTTTTTTTCCTTCAACATTTTATTTAAAAAATTTTTTTGACCAGACTTTATGAAACCTACCTTCCCTGCACCTCTTCCACTTTCCTCTCCAACCGTTCCTTTAACAATATTAATACTTGGCAAAAACACTTTCTGTCTACATGTAAGAAAGTTATGCTCTGGACTCAAGTGATTACAATCAGGCTTTCCCCCTCATGAAGGCCTAGCTGAAAACCTGAAAGCCGTGGTGGCCTGGGGACAATTGTCTGCCCAACAGGGCCAGCCAGGGCAGGACTGGACTTCTGGCATTCCTGGACCTGCCCTCTAAGAGGCGACAAGCTCCCCACTCCCTCCCACCCCTCACATCACTGAGAACACCAGAGCCATTGCCATGAATTTTCAAATATTGGAAACTCCAGTGGCCCTGTTGAAAACCACTATCCTGAACATGAGGGTCCCTGGTCAGAATAACAAGAGTCTGTGAACCTGGATTGGAAGAATAATTTTTCTTTTCATAACTTCCTGCTGAAATGTAGCCTTTCTTCCCATGATGAATGGAGGCAGCAAAGCACAATAGGATTAGCAGGACCTATGCTTTGGTCCCCAACAGAAACCACAGGTGTTTTGAAATCATATGGCCATTGTTCCAGAAGCAATGAGTGCCACAACCAGATCTTGTTTCATGATGTAATATAAAGAAGCACACGCTGTCTACTCCTTTCATTCAACAGACAGTTGCATCATTTAATGCAATGTTAGCCATATCTCTGAGACACAATGGTGAAGGTCAGAATAAACAGATTTGGCCGTATTGGGTGCCTGGTCACCAGAACTGCTGTAAACTCCTGCAAAGTGCAGGTTGGTGTCATCAGCGGCCCCTTCATTGACCTCAACTACATGGTCTACATGTTGCAGCATGATTCCACCTGTGGCAGGTTCACAGGCACTGTCAAGCTGAGAATGAGAAGCTTGTCATCAGTGGGAATCCCGTCACTATGTTCCAGGAAAAAGATCCCGCCAACATCATATGGGGTGATGTTGGTACTGAATATGTTGTGGAGTACACTGGGTCTTCAAGACCCTGGAGAAGGCTGGGACTCACTTGAAGGGTGGCACCAAGAGAGTCATCATCTCTGCCCCTTTGGCAGATGACCCCATGTTTGTGATGGGTATGAACCATGAGAAGTATGACAACACCTTGAAGATTGTCAGCAATGCTTCCTGCACCACCACCACCTTGGCAAGGTCATTCACAACAACTTTGGCATCAAGCAGGGACTCATGACCACACCATCATTGCCACCCAGAAGACTGTGGAGAGCCCCTCCAGGAAAATGTGATATGACAACCATGGGGCTGTCCAGAATATCATCCCTGCATCTACTGGTATTGCTAAGGTGGTGGGCAAGGTCGTCCTAAAGCTGAATAGGAAGCTCTCTGGCATGGCTTTCTGCATTCCCGTCCCCAATGTATCTGTTGTGGAGCTGACTTGCCATCTGGAAGAAGTGGCCAAATACCATGACATCAAGAAGGTGGTGAAAGTGCCTCAAGCAGGATTGGTCCTGAAGGCCCTAGACACTATATGTAGACACTATAGGCAGGGCAGACAACCTCAGGAATACGGTACCCTGTCAATGGGCCTTACCTTGGAATATATGTTCACCAATGTAACAGAGACAGACTCATTTATAATTTCCCTACACATGGCTCTTCTGCCCCTTTTATTTGAATCTATAATTAGCATGCTACCCATTAAATATATGTCCCAGAGACTCAAATCTTTGGTTTGTTCATATGTTGGTTGAGCCCTGAATCTCAGCAGAGTTGCAACACCTACTCTCCAGTTCATCAGACTCACCAGGACAACTAATAAAAGGGTGATGATGGACAATGCCCATCCCCCCCCAAAAAAAACACAAAAAAAGCAGAGTATCTACAACTGCAAGAAAGACAGTTTCATCCATCTGCCCCAAAGGATCTAAGACCCCTCTCAATCAGAAATAGAATGGCCATCACCATCCGAAAATCCTCAAAATTGAGGAATGAACAAACATAAGGGGGGAATGTAGCCATGGAGTAAAGTAGACATTATTATTCTAGTAATGGAAGAACTTGTGACATTGATATAAAGACAGTGGTCACCAGAAGTTCTGAGGGGAGGGAGAGGGAAGAATAGGTGTAACATAGGGCATTTTGGGGATTTTGGAATTGTTCTGCATGATATTGCAATGACAGATACAGGCCACTATACATTTTGTCAAAACCCATAAAAATGTGCAGTGCAAAGTAGAAATACAAACTATAGTCCATGGTTAGTACCAATGCTTCAATGTGAGTTCATCAATTGTAGCAAATGTACGACACTAATGAAAGACGTTGTTGGTGGGGAAAAATATAGGAGCAGGAGGGGGTGGGAGATATGGTAATGCACCTGTATTTTCAATGTATCATTTATGTAATCTTAAACAAAAGAAAAAAGAAAAAGAAGAAGGTGGTGAAACAGGTGTCAGAGGGCCCCCTGAAGGGCATTCTGTGCTACACTGAGAACCAAGTTTTCTCCTGCAACTTTAACAGTGACACCCACTCTTCCACTTGTGATGCTGGGGCTGGCATTTCTCTCAATGACCACTGTCAAGCCTACTTCCTGGTATGACAATGAATTTGGCTACAGCAACAAGGTGGTGGGTGGATATTACGGTCCACATGACCTCCAAGGAGTAAGAGACCCTGGACCATGCCCAATGGCAATGCCCCAGGAAAAGTTTATCAATTGCAATGAATGTGCCACCCTAATGAAGGATATTCATGTGGGAGGGTGTGGGAGGTGTGGGGAGCGGGCGTATGGGAATCCCTATATTTTTTTGTGTAACATTTGTGTAATTTAAGTATCTTTAAAGAAATAAAAATATATATCTTTTAAAAAAGAGATCCTGGACCACCAGCCCCAGCAACAGCATGAGAGGAAGAGAGGGGCTGAGAAATCCTAGCCCCAACTGGATCCCCAACACTGAGGAATGCCCATTCTCCGCGGTTTCCAACCCAGATTCCCTGAAGAAGGTGAGGGGTCCAGAAAGCCCTATCTTGTCATGTACCATCAATAAAGTACACTGTACCCAGCCAAAAAGAAAAAAGAAAAAAAAAATAGCGCATAAGCTCTATTTCACAAGTTTCAACACAATTGGTTTCTTTTTACATACACTCTTGGTTTTCTACTTCTAAGGCCCAGAGGAGGAGGCGGTCGAGAGAATGGGGGGGAGGGGGGCACAGGCCCACGCTGGGTACTCCGGCTGGCGGATTCGCCTTCACTTAAGATACCCTCTTCTTTCTCTGAAACCCCACACTCTACCCCACCCCTGGGCCTATGACTAGCAGGGGCGCTGCGCAGCCAGAGAAGAGTGGGGCTCGGCCGCAGCCTGCCCCGCCCTCTGGACGCAGACCCCTCGCTCTCTCCGGATACCATGACCATGGGACATGTCCAGTTGTCGGATGGCGGCCGAGGTTGGCCAGCCAGGCTGCCGACCCCATAGCTCAAGACAGGCTCGGAACCGACCTGCACCCTGGGGCAGCGCGCAACGCTAGTGTTGCAGCTGCTCCTGCTATTAGGGTTAGTGCCCCAGTGCGCTGCAGGTGAGGGCATGGGATGGGGTGAGGGGAATAGATGGGAAGTGGGGGGGGAGGGGCGGGGATCTGGGGCAGATCGTTCCCCACCGGGGCGCGGGGTAGGAGTGAGTGAGGTGGGGGAGAAAACGCCTGAGGGTGGAGAGTCTAACTCCGGGTTTGGGAGCGATGGTAACTAGGGCGGGGATTGGGTGAGTTGGGGAGCTAACCCCGGCTCTCGGGGCTGATGGGGGGGCAGGGGTCCCGGGCTAGGGCAAAGCCCCGGTTGCCACGTCCCTCTACAGTTCCCAGCATCGGGGTGAGCGGCCCTGCGGGCGGGGATCCTGGGGGGCTGAAGGGGCTCGGCGGGCTGGCAGTGGCCTCCCGCCGGGGACCCAGCCTACGCCACAGATTCCAAACAGAGAGGGAGGTCGTGAGCCCCTCCTGGAGGACGCTGCTCGCACTTGTCCCACAGGGGGCGCGTCCTCCAGAAAGCGCCCTGAGGAAGCTTTGGGTGGGAGCCGAGTCCACAAGTCCACTCCTATCCAGCTGACGCAAGTGCATGCCATCTCGGTGTCTCTTGGGTTGGCCCAAAGAAGATACCTCTCCTGAGGTCCCTGGCGGGGATGGGGGATGGGGAGAGTCAATGGGATTTCTCTGACCCGGCCGGGAATTTCCATTCTTTCCCGATTTCGGTTCTGCGCACAGAGCTGGAAGACAAAGCTCGTGGGTCTAAGGTCATGCTGGATTCTCCCCCATTGCACCCACAGCGCACACCCCAACCTCAGCCGCACAAGTGCCAGAACATTTACTAACGAGGCCGGAAGAAGTGTCCACCGTCATAGAAGGAATAATAGCAGTGACCTTTATATCAGGCTCTGTTCTAAATGATTTACAGACAGGAAGCCATTTCGACTCCCACTTTACAACGTTTAGCATTGTGAAAAAAACTGCCTCCTTTTACAAATGACTAAAACTGTACCCAGAGAGGGCGCTAGGTGGCAGCCTAGGATCTAGAGCTGGAGGCTTAACCTCAGAATGTTTCCTTTTTGTTTGTTTGTTTTTGTTTTGTTTTGTTTTTTTAATTTTTAAAAAGTCTTTTAAAAGATGCTTAGATTACATAAGTGTTACACAAAAAAATTACAGGGATTCCCATATTCCCCACCTCCGACACCTCCCATAACATCCCACATAAACATCTTTCATTAGTTTGGCACATCACCTGCAATGGATATACACATCCTGGCGCTTTGCCACTAAGCATGGACCATAGTTCACATTGTAGACCACATTCTCTCCCACACAATTCTGCATATTATATGCTGATGTAAAATGGCCTATATCTGTCGTTGTAATGTCACTCAGGATAATTCCCAAGTCCCAAAAAAAACCCCTGTATTACAACTGCTTTTCCCTCTCCCTGCCCCGAAAGCGTCAAGTACCAACTGGCAATATGAATGGAAAAAGACCTTGAATTAAAGGGGGAAAAGGTAAAGACAAATGAGTTCATATGGCTAAGAGACTTCAAAGAGAGTCGGGAGATCATCCCAGAGGTAACGCTTATGCACACCTCAGTAGGAGCTCATAGAGCACCAAAGTGGATATCACCCCACACAGAGGGGCTTCAGAGGACTCTGGAGACACCCAGGTCCTATATAAGGGGAAATAGCTCAAGAGATTGATGCCTTATCAGTGGGCTATACTTTGGAATCTGTGCTCCTGAGAGTGACAGAGTTGGACTCAAATAAGTCTTCCCTGCACATGGTCCACCAGACCCTTCTATACTTGGTGCTGGAGTTTGTAGATGTACTTTCAGAGACTGGAGCCTTTGGCCTGCCCATGTGCCAGCTGTGCCTGGAATCTTGGTGGAGCTTCAACTCCTACTCTACAGCTCAATGGACTTACCCAAGTCACCTGGCCAGGAGATGATGATGGACAACGACCATCCCAGGGAATGGAGAGAGTCTGCAGGTGCAGGCAGGATAATCCCATCCATCTTATCCATGGGATATAAGCCCCCTCTCACTTGGAGGTGGAGTGGACATCACCATCCCAGTCTCCTCAGTACTGGGGCAAGCACTATGGACTAGAGTCAACTTAGTGGTATTCTGTTGTAGACATATTGTGATTCAAGCAATGGAAGAAATTACAACATTGAGGTGGATCCAGTGGCCACTGGATGCTTTCAAGGCAGAGTATTTCTTAATACATAAAATAAAATACACGGATGAACCCAATTACATTGGAATACAGTCATAAGATATTCTTTAACTGAAAAAGATAAATCTGTGTTAAGTAATACACTGATTCTTGTAATTTATATTAAATAACAGCAAAGCTAATTTCTGAAATTCAGAAGTATTGAGGAGGGTAAAGCATATTTCCAGGTGTCTGCAACAAATTTCAAACAGGTGGTTTGAAAACACCTGTGGTTTCTTTTGGGGACCAAGGCACAGGTCCTACTAATCCTACTTGTCTGAAAAACAAATCAGAGTCCGGTTGCTGTTTATAACATTTTATTCAGGACAGCAAGATTGCTGCAATCACTTACAAAGTGAAAGCTACTTTGAGGCTTGTAGGAAGTTTTATAATCAGAAGGAAGTTGGCTGAGTTCTGTTGACAGGAACAGGGACATGCCAGTGATAGGGGTTATGTAGCTGTAACCATACTTATTATTATATGCTTAACTAGTGCTTAACTGGCTTTTCCAGATGGAGCGCCTTGGTAGGGACTGTCCCAAGAGGATATTTGTTACATAATTCCATGCCAGTTTGAGGAATTTAATTTTTGTGTCAGTTCTGAGAAAAACCAGGAGCTACTTTTGATTATCACAATTGTGCTTTGCTGCCTCCAGTCATGGGAAGAAAGACTAAAATTTCAGTTACAGGTTGGTAATATAAAGAGGTTACTCTTTTCCTCATCCAAATTGAGGTTCTTGAAGTTCTCAGGTTCACACAGCCCATAGGGATCCATGGACCCCACATTAGGAACCTCTGCCCTTTTTACACCCCTTCCCTGGGGCAATAATAGGGACACCCCAATAATTCCAGTTCTGTGTAGTAGGGATAAGCATGGCCACATGTGAGGGAAAGTCAAGGCTGGCCCAAGAGAAAGGGATTCCAAACCAAGGAGTAGAAGGATATAACCAGGTGTGCAACAAGCTGTAGGGTATGATGGCATGAGAGAAGGTAGCCAGGGGTCCCTGGCAGGCCCCCTCATAAATGCTCCTAATGCCAGGCCAGGAAGATCAGGCTTTCCCCTTTAAGAGGTAGGCAGTGAGGAGATGACCTGGTCAGATCTGCAGAGTGGACAGTGGCTTTCAGAGTGCATGTATCATGAGTGCTATGTTGGTGGAATTCTGAACCTCATAACATCCTATCATTAAGGATATTGTTGTTATCCCCATAGTGAAGATGAGGAAACTGGCTAGCCAAGGTCACATGAAGTCACATGGCTGGTTAGGATTTGGACCCTAGTAGACTGGCTCTGGGGTCCGCTGCCTTGGGAAAGAGTACAGGCAGGGAGTCCTGACCAGGACAGAAGGGAGAAGACAGAACCAAGCAGTGGTCCTTGGGATCGTGAACACTAGAGACTTCTTAATTACAGATTAGATGATTACAGAACTGGTTGTGGCAAAAGTTGGAATTGGGGCCTGAGAGGGTCATTGCTGGGTGTCTAGCCTGGGAAGCCAACTGAGGGGGTACTGCTGGCATTGAGATAGGAGCAGCAGGTAGGGCAGGCTGGAGGGGGGTATATTATAGGACTTCTAGGGATTGTGACCTCTGAGACTTCTGGTTTTCCTCTCACCCCTCTCAGTTGTCTCTGCAGGCTCTTCTCTCCTCATCTGGCTCTGCTGCCCCCTTCCTGACCTCCACAGCTGTCCCACCCTACCCCAGAGCTCAGTGTCCCTGTCATGCTGATCAAAGCCACATCCTTTCTCTGTCCAGTACTTACCCCCAAGCTCTAGTCCCTATAACCTCCACCTGCCAGGCCTCTTTTTTGAATGGATTTGACAAAAGCTTCCACCTCATTCCAGGCACTATCTTAGTCCTTTTACAATATCAACTACCATCCCACTTTTCAGATGGGCAAACTGAGGCCCTTTCTTTCCTCCCCAAATTGTAGAGGACTGTTAGTGGGAACTAATGGTAACTAGGGCATATTGATTTTCTTGAAGCATGAAAATTTAGCCCATACTTCATGCAGAATAACCTGACTATGAAAATAAATATAAGTGACTGGAAACTAACAGAATGGACTCCAGCAAATTGGCCATAAAAATTATCTTCTTATCTCGGACTATATTTGGAATCCTGGGGAATTTGTCTTTTTATACTGTTATCGCTTCCTTTCCTTCACTGGGTACAGGTGAAGGTCCACAGATTTAATTCTCTAACACTTGATTGTGGCAAACTCTTTGATCTTTCTCTTTAAAGGAGTCCCATAGAAAATGGCAGTTTTTGGGATATCCTCTGACACCATCTGCCTCCTAAGTAACTTCCAGGCCATCTCAATTAGCCCCAGGAACTCCAGGTGGACAGAATTTAAAATAAAAGCCTCAAGGTACATTGGTCCCCCCAATCTGCTGGATGCTGAACATTCTTTTAAGTATCATTATTCCTATATATTTAACTGGCAAATGGAACAAGAAAAACTCCACAAAGGAAAGAGATTATGAATATTGTTCTTCTGTACTTCATAAAAAATATCACAAGCTCACTGTTTACAGCATTATTATTATTCTCAGATAAAAACCAGAAGAAAAAAAAAACATTCCCTTGAAAGCAAACTACATGGAAATGTATCTCATAAACAAAATTTTAGCCAATTAAATACAACTATGCATAGAAGATAATATATCATAAACTTGTTTGTTTAATATTGAAAATCAGTTAATGAAATTCAGCATAGTAACACCCTAAAAATAGTTATGTGATCATGCCCTTGGACAAAGAAAAAATAATTGGCAATTTCCAACTTCCAATTCCTGAAAAATCCCTAAACTACTAATAATAGATCAGAGCATCTTCAAAGCGATAAATTGTGTCTATGGAAAACCTACATCTAATATCAAACTTAACAGTGAAAAGCTGAATTGTTTTCCTCTAAGATCAGGATTAAGGCTCATGTCTGGTCTCATGTTTATTTAACTTTGTACTGGAATTTCTAGTAATTGCAACTAGGGAAGAAAAATAAACAAATAAATTTAGACTGTAAAAGAAGAATACAGATACAGATAACTTGATTTTCAAAAAAATCCACTTAAAATAGAATGAAAAATATGAATACTTGGAATATTTAGGGATTATTTGGCAAACATAATTGCTGAGTTGTAGGGCTGTGAAGTAGCAATATCTAATATCCTGAATCTGGCTAGATCTGTTGGATTCATAAAGAAGTAAAAATGAAGCCAAGAGGAGAAAGTAGACAATATGGCATAGATTAAAGCTAACCCTGCATAGCCAGGCCAAACCACAAGCTCTTTTTCTACCCAGAAAAGAAGCTCGCAATACTTCCAGTGCTTCCATTAAACACAAGTAGCTTCTACCAACACTTCCAATTATCTAATGAGAATAGGAGTATCTTCCTTCAGCTCTGATTAAACCAAAATTTCAGGCAGGAAATGCATCCATTCTTTCACTCAATAACCTGGCCTCTTTCCTTACATGGGTTCTTGCAGAGGCACAGATCCACCTCTCTCACCTCTGAATGATCTCAGCTCATGAGAGGTGAATCCCTCCAAGATCTCTGTTCCTGGATCTAAGAGGGAAGAGAAAGTTGAAGTTTTTGAGGAGTTCTCATAACAGATCTCAGAAGTATATACAATTCCTGTATAGAGTGTACTCGAGAGTTTGGAGGGTAGGTGTGTCTTACCATCTTATGAGTCAATGTAAAGGTGGAGCTGTAAATTCGGTTGACCTAGAACCCTTGCAAAATTCTGAAAGAATGAGAAGCATCACAGTCACTCTACTTCATTATGAAGTTATGATCACTTCCAGATTATGGAGGAGTTCCAACTATTTTGCCTTTCTATATTTCTCTTAATTGGATATTCCAGGCAGGCATGACAGAGCATGTGTATGGACCTCAAGGGATGATATGATATTATTCTTTATGGATTAAGAAAAACCAAGCATAATGTGCCAAAATTATGACTGAATTCTGAAGTGTTAAGTAGATCAGAGAGGGGCAAGATGGCGTTTGTGTAGCAGGGCACTTACATAGAGCTCCCAGAACATGGCGGATTGTGGACGGTGTCCTGCCCAGGGGTTTGTGCTGTTGTTGTGTGGAGTGAGAAGCTTGGGACATCTATCTGTGCAGATAGATGGCGTGGACTGAACAGTAGAGATTCGTGAGTTTTAAACCTGCCTGTGGTGGTTAACACAGATGGCTGAGCCCCACATTTAGGGGAAAAATAAATAAATAAATAAAGCTGGCTGCCTGCCAGGAGTTGCAGCTCCAACCACCCTGGTGGGAGGGGGTGATATCTGAGAGTGGGGGGGATCTGGCAAAGGGGCGAGAGAGAGCTTTTTTTTCGGGGGATTTGGCTGCCTGGAGCCCCTTGAAGCTTGGACAAACAAAACAGCTGGAGTGAATCTGCACCTGGTGGAGGGGAGGGGTGAATCCCTAGAGGGAGTTGATTTCCCTAGCTGCCCAGGGATTAAGCCCTGGGCCTGCGGACCCTGGAGAGGGGGCACTCTCTGAGAGAGGCAGGGTTCTGGTGGAGGACAGGGAGGGGATTTTTTTTTTCCATCAATTTGGCTGCCTGGACCCCCTCATAGCTTTGGAGAGCAGAT
>JAKSZT010016295.1:69624-93070 GCA_026826555.1 Tolypeutes matacus | reverse complement strand
CATATATGTGTATTTGCTTACAAAAATGTTATTTATATATATATATACATATATTTTAAGAGGTGCTTAGATTACCCAAAATATTACACGGAACCCACTGGGATTCCCATGTTGCCCACCTCCCACACCTCCCACCACATCCCACACAAACATCTCCCACAAGTGTGGCCCACCACCCTCAATGAACTTACACATCCTGGAGCCTTGCCACCAACCATAGACCACAGTTCACACTGTAGACCACACTCTCTCCCACTCAGTTCTGAGTGGTGTGTGCTGATTTAAAATGCCCTACATCCGTTACCACAACAATACTCAGGACAACCTCCAACTCCCAAAGAAGCTCCTGTATTTCAACTGCTCATCCCCTCCCTACCCCAAAAGTGTCAAGTGGCCACTGGCTCCACCTCATTGTAATAATTTCTTGCATTGCTAGAATCACCATATGTGAACAAGAGAATACCATCAAGTCCACTCTAGTCCATAGTTCTTCCCCCAATCCTGAGGGGACTAGGATGGTGATGTCCACTCCAACTCCAAGTGAGAGAGGGCTTATATCCCATGGATATGGTGGGTGGGATGATCCTGCCTGCAGATGCAGGCCCTCTCCATTCCCTGGGATGGCCATTGCCCTTTGTTGTCTCCTCACCAGGTGACTTGGATGAGTCCATTGAGCTGTAGGTTAGGAGTTGCAGCTCCACCAAGATTCCATGCACACCTGGCACATAGGTAGGCCAGAGGCTCCAGTCTCTGGAAGTATACCTAAAAACTCCAGCATCACATATAGGTTTGAATAGAAGGGACTGATGAACCATGTGCGGGGAGGACTTATTTGAGTCTAATTCTGTCACTCTCAGGAGCACAGATTCCAAAATAGAACCCACTGATAACACTGCCTATATTTTAGTACATTGCTCAAAAGCAAGCAGAATTCCCACAGCCTGGCACTGATCCTGTTCCTTCTAGTTCTTTCTGTTATAAATTTAAGTTACATGCTCCATCAGAAACACTTACTGTGGACCTGCCTAAGCTTCAACCTCCCATGGCCCAATAATATCCCATTACTCCTTCCAACTTAGATTGTGGCTAATTTTCAGGATCTGCCAGAACTCAATGTTGACATATGGATTCTATATTACCTGGCTTGAGTGAACCTGAGTCTGAATTGATGCTCATTGTTCTGAGGCTGCTTCAGTACAGTTTCCTATAGGACTGGTGCTCCCCATGAGGTTGGGCTGGGGTGGCAGGCATTGTATTAATGGAGTGGACTTTTTTAAAGAGCAGATGGATTGAAATATCCTGAAGGGAAATTCTCACAGAAAGACTTCCACTTCCCAACCCATGCACTCTGCTCTTTCTAAGTCAAGGTGTCTTTCTGTGACTTGTCTTACAGCACTTCCCCTTCTGCCTTTTGGGATGTGTGACTCTCAGTTTCTTCTGGCAGACCTCCTGCCTCTGCAGTCTCATCAGATCTTGTTGCAGTCTGATCAACTCTTGTTTCTCCATTTCCAACTTCTCCTGGAAGTGGTAACAGATTTCTTCCTTTTCTTTTATTGCTCTTTTTATGTTGGCCTTCAGGCATTGCTGGGCCAGATGGTACCACCTTCTACAATACACTGCTCTGAGCAGGGCTACTGCCTCTCCAGCATCTCCTCATAGAAGACTCAGCAGGGGAATCCCACTTTCGCCCATGCTCTGCATGTGCCAGCACTGCCTCCCCAGATGGGAACACTCTGCAGCAAGCCACACAGCAGAAGCCACTCTCTCTAGTTACCAGTCAGTCTGGGGTTGCAATGTTGGGCCTCTCCTCATCCTCCACCTGGGCAGCAGGTTCAGGGGTGCAGGCTTCACATTCCTCCTGGAAGAGCTCCATGGAGCTGAGCAGGGACTCAGTGTTGGTTAGACTGTGGGGAAAGCCAATGGTGCTTTCTTGAGAGAGCACAGTTTCAAAGACCTGGGGTGTCTTTCCCACAGGTGAAAATGTGGTTTTTGTTTGCCACTCAATGGCTACACCATTTACTGTGAACACTCTGGTAAAATATGCACACGTGACACATTGATACTCTGCTTTTGACCCATTGCTTGATGAATTAGAGGTCTTCCCTGTCATAGTTGAGGAAGTCCTCTCTGATACCCTTGGAATCTTACTGGGCCTGGAGCTTGGACTTTTTGATTTCAATAATGTAGGGTGCTTAGCATTTTCCTCTTGGGTCCCAGTATCTGAAAACAGATAAGTATTTACATGAGATCTCTGGGCCTTCTGTGGACAGTTGTGAGTTCAAGAATCTGATTTCAGGGATCCCTGGATGATTCAACAACCTTACCATGCTCATACTCTGTGAAACATCATCAGCTCTTCCTTCTTCCTCAGGGCTCCATTTTTTGTGGATACTATGTGGGCAACTAAATATCCAGTGCACAGAGATATTAATGTTGACATCACCTTATAGAAAACCTTTTTTGTTATATTAAAACATTATATCTTGCAACTAGAGATTAATCAATGCTAATAAAATTTTTTATTTTGTCATTTATTTTTGAGTCCCAGATGGTTTTTCCCTTTGGGACATAGAAAGGACCTCATAATTCTCCAATTTCCTAATAGTATGTTTTTTTTTTTTTAAAGAAGTATTTTATGAACGTTATTTTCTTAGCAAATTTAGAGTGCAAATGTTGAAATGGGAGAAATGGTCACCTCTTTATAATGTGTTTTCAAACGTTTTTCAGGGAGGGCTTTTATAAAAGGAATTATGTTTAAGAAAGATAATTTGTATAATTTGTTTTGGCACTTAGAGTTCTAACTCTTCTTTTTACCATGTTAAACCAAACAATGATTTAATGTTAAAATTACTTTTCCCTGAAAAGAAGCTCCTATTAGCATACAATTATTATGTGATCTCTTTCTGAATCAGGTGATCTACCTTCAGAATACAGTTGTCCATTTCATCAGAATGATGTAAAAAAGATGGAGACATGTGTTTTCTAATGGCAGAAGTGTGAAAATCCATCAAGTGTCATAGGATAGAGAAGCTACTACCTTTTAGAAGGATGTAAGGTGGGCAGATACCAAGAAGGGAGCAGAGGATGGTCAGGGCCACTGGAGGGCAGCAGAACAGAGAAGCATAGAAGAGGTGTGGTGGGAGGAAGAAATTGTTCTAGGGAAATTGTGTTCAAACAGGAATTATAGCAGAAGCTCAGGTTGAGTAAAATGAGAATTAAAACTGTGATCCTGAAGGGAGGCTATGCTGTTACAAGTGGTTAGGATCTTGTAAAGAGGTGGGTAGGAGACAAAAGAGAAGAATGCCCCTGGATCTAGAGAGGGAGGGGCCTGCAGAGACCTCCTGAGGACAGCAAAACTCACAAGGACTGGGATGTCTGCAGTAAATGTCTGATACTGGCTCCATCAAACCAACCACTCCCATAACTCCTTATAAATTTCATTCCTTTCATAAATTTCTCAAAAGATCCAGTCATTCTCATTAGAAAATGGAAGAACGTTGAACTACAGATTTCCCTAACTACCCTGTCCTCCTGCCTTACAACTCTCTGCTCCAGTTTCCAGCTTCCTCCCTTTTCATCTACACAAAGCAGTTGGATCTCAGAACTCAAAATTGAATAATTTTTTCACCTGTTCTAGAAATCCCTCAGATGCAGTAGGTGCAGTAGAATTGTTCTGTTGCTCACTCATTTATTCCTTCTTATATTCCTTCATATAACACAATTTTGTTTATTAATTGACAAGACAAACTTTCTCAGTGAAAGACTCAGGGAGCCTTATCCTTTTACTCCAGATCCTGCATATTTGTTCTGGCCATGATAAATCAGGTCCCAGAAAAATTGGGGGAGATCTGAACAGGGAAATTCAGAACCCTCTGTCTCAGTTCCTATCTTCTGAGACAATTTTCCTTCCATCCTTACCAAAAGTTTTAGAGAAAGGTCTCTTCCTCCCAGGTTGCTGTTTCATCTTATCTGTGTGAATGTAAACCTAAAATAACAGTCTCTGAAAGATTTTACCTCTTTTTCCAATTTATGTTTTGTCCCAACCTCTCCTGAGTTGGGGACTCTGATTTAGTCCAGAATATCTGTCACTCTATAGCTTTAGTCACTCTCCCACAGGGAGCTCTCAGACACCAACCTCACAGAAGAACTCTTGGTATCTGAGTGAGCACCAAGGCTTCCAGTATCTCTTGTATGACATCATCACTGACATAGCTCAGTTTGAATTTTAACATGCCATCAAGAAAAACATTGCAACAGCTGAAGTTTCCATATGGCTAACAATATGTTGATTCTGGAAGAAATAAACTTGATTAGAATCTCAAGAATATATGGTCCTATTTAAGAGAATACTGGACCACAAAAGTAGAAAAGGCCAGGTACCTGGGAAGGCTGTATTTTCCTGAAGTTGATGGTAAACAGTATTCTTTCAGTTGCATTATGCTGTTGGTTAACCATAGAGAGAAGAGATTGTAATAGACAATGAGATTAAGTATAATTTGCTAATCCTAGCTTCTACAGTAGGAAAAGAATGAGAAGAAGCATAGCCCTTTTTAGTTAAGCTATCAGAAATGAAAACAGACAAAGTTTCTTAAGGGGTGTTTGGTTTGCCCTCCCCCTAACACTATGTATCTGAGCTAGAGTTAGAGGGAACAGTTGGCTTTGACATAGACATTCCTTAGGTTTGTTTCTTGAAGAAGTATTACAGACCATCTAATGACTGGCACTCATGCATTTCATCTGATGCTTCTGGTGAGCTGACACTTTCCTAGGTAGCTGGTTTTACTCAGGATTAGTGCAGTAAGCTGGAAATTTCTTTAACTTTAATAGCTGTGGAAGTGATCAGACCTACAGAGTAAAGTTCTTTTCACTTTGGCTCTAATTGAGAGAGACCTGTTTTTATGCCAGGTTTTGATCAGAACCTGGTTTCCAGGTCCTGGGTGAGGAAAGGTAGCCCATGGACCATTTTAAAGGGGCTAAGTTGAAGTAGGTTTTAGCCACCTCATTTGCCATTTCCCTTCTGTTGGGAAATGCTTAGCCCTGACAGGATGGCATGTTGGTTTGCCAGTCCTCCCCAGTGTATGAGTGGCTTGGTGAAGTCCGTGAAGGACCTTCCACTGCACTGATCCTGGCAGGTAGACTTGAATGTCCTTAGCAAGCCATCTATTAGCTTCCAGGGTGAACCTCAGACTACCTGCCCTGGTTTGTTCATTTGGCATATACTTTAGAACATTAAATACTGGTACAGGTGCTGGAACAAGGGGTAAGAAGAATACTTGGGTTAAGCACATTTATTAACTACTTAGAAAATGAAATTTACCAGGACTTTTTAACATGTCCAATGTCCCTCTGCATATGGTTTAGAATAGAAAAGATATCACCATAATCATTAGACATATATCTAGAATAGGATATAGGTATAGTACCTAATATTAATATACTATTCAATGCAAAAGATTTTTCTTTGAGCTGTAATTAATAGACTTAATTTCCAGGTTTGCAATACCTTACATGTTATCTCTACATGGGAGCAGGTCATAATGCCAATTGTGTTTAAGTTTTACTCACACTCTGGTGATCATTTCTCCACTTCATATGTCTTTCACACAGCCAGCAGGCTGCAGCACTGCACCCTAGAGAGAAGCTAGGAAAGTAAGTACCAGTATTCCACTGGCCTGGTGCCTAGGACCCTTCAGCACTGTGAAACAGTGTCAGTCTGGAGGCAAGATCCATTGTACATTTGGCTATATCAAGCCATTGTTGGCTACTGCAGCAGTTTGAAACTGCAATTGGCTGCTGCAGCAGTTTGAAACTGCAGTATAGTCTCCATCCACTTCAGGAGCACAACCAGAGATGTAGTAGACATCAATATTGTTTTAAAGGTTAGTAACCAACTTAGCCCATAACTCAAATGAACAGGCAATCTGCAGTGTATTGAAGGCCTGGTTTGAATGCAGAAGAGAATTTGACAATGTTGAAGTCTCTCTTGATTTTTAAACACTTTTACCATGAAGACATTAATTAGCAGGTATTCTGCTTTAGCAGTACAGGAACAATAACTTTTTCCATTTTTTAAAAAAAATGAAAACTGAAGATTCCCAATGGAATTAAGATTATCTTTTGATAAGATAGAATTTTAATCTCTCACACCCCATCTTTCCCCCACAGCTCTTGCAGAGAGAAGGCTTTGGTGATAAGGCAGGTTAAAGAGGTTAGGAAAAAACTTTCCTTTCCCAAGGTTTTATATTTAGATTTTTATATTACCTTTCCATCCTGCTTGGCCTAATCTGAGCTTCAGGAATAGTTATTTATGTGTAGCTTATCAAAGAATTTTTACTTGTTAATTTGATATTACCCCGAAGTGTGAAGTTATATATTGAACAAATAAGCAGACATGAATAGTTTGACACAGAAACACAGGACTTACTCTTATAACTTTCATTCTCTTACAAAATAAGTTTAAGTGTAAGATAACATTTAAAAGATTTATTTGAAAACTCATTTCAGTTATTCTAATTTGCACTGTGGCCATGCAGTTTTGCACAGTAATTTCATTTTTAAATTATTGGCTTTTAATTGAAATATCCCCAATGCTTTAATATAATTTTCCTTTGCTTTAAAACCTTATTTTTCACTTTGACTTTAGCAGACCTTGGGTGAGCAAGACTAATTCTATGTATACACACTGAAGCTATTGAAGTCCCAGGGAAACTGGTTTCTTTCATGAATTGCCACTATTAGGAACCCCTGACAGTCAGAGCAGGAGGTTTCCTTCACTTCCCAGTCCTCAGAGATAACAGGATTCCATCAGCCACTGGACTGGAAGAGTGGACATTCAACCCTGAGGGTCAAGAATTTCACTAGGCAGCAATTTAGTCCACATTTGGAGCATGAGAGAAAGCAGGGCCACTAAGAGCAGTATGACAAGAGATGGGATGTCTCAAGTTTGCTTTCCCCTGAGCTGTAGGAGTAAAAGCTGTTATGGAATAATCATAAGCAAAGGCAAGGGGTGGCACTAGGCTTAAAGTGATCATAAATGAAGGTATGTTCAGTTAAGATTTACATTTATAATAGTAGATTTAGGCTAAATCTACCCAGTTATAATTTAACTTATTATCCTTCTGCTGTTTTATAAAATAAAAGCATTTATAAATGATATCAACACTTAGTTACAGTTTTTAGTAAGATTTTATTTTGAGGCAAATTGGGCACCTTTATTAATGAAGCAACAAGAATTTTATTAGTAACAACTTGGCTAAGTTTTCTGCTTTTCTAGCAGAGGAACTAATTCCACTTGTGATTTACACATCAAATCCACTCACAAAGTAGTATTGACATTGAAAGACTCAATGTTTGTTGTTTTGATCAATTACCTCATCCATCAATTCCCCAGGAGGGCCCAATTATAATGTCCTGGGAGAATATCTGGAGAATTCCTTGGGAATCTCTGGGAATCACATTCTGGGTGGTGGAAATGTCATGAGGACCTTCCAGCAGCCATCTTGGGGTATCAGTGTTCACATGGACTTGCCAGGTTTCAGATCCATCACTTATTCCCTACATGAAGTCTGCTTCCCTTGTATGACATCAAAACTGACATATCTCAGTTCCATGGGTCCAGTTTGAATCTAAACATGCCAACAAGAAAAACATGGCAACAGTTGAAGCAGCAGTTTGTGGTGGGGAGAGTGAGATTATATAATAAATGAATTGAAACTTTTCCCTGTCCTCAAAGAAGCTGCTATCTGTTGTGGGAGAGAGAAAGAAATGCAGGGATTGATAATTAAATGTGATGGGATACTTATATTTCTTTCTCCCAAACCTCTCATCTGACTCTGATTGAAACTTGTCTCTCCAAACATATTCTCCCACTATCCACTCTGTATCCCTTTCAAGCCTCCTTGCCTCAGAGTTTTCACACAGGCTGTAACCTCTGGCTTGAAGAATTTCCTTCCCTCCCCCCCCGTTTCATTATGCCTTGGTGACATGTGGTATTGAAAAAAGTTGACTCCAGCCTATCTCCCATGTTTGAGTCCCAGCTCTGCTCTTCAATGGCCATATATCCTTGGATGTTTCATTTGACCTCATCATTCCTTCCTTCACTCTCCTGTAAAATGCAGAGGGTCTGTCTTAGAGTGTTGTCATTAGTATAAAATATATTAGCACATGTGGACACTTGACTGAGAACAGTGAGTGACTTGTAGAAAGTAAGACCATGTGAATGCCCACTGTTACAGTGACACTTTAGGACACAGTTTGCTAAGTATGTTCAGACTAGGTGATTTTCTTGCTTATGGATACAGAATGTTCAAAATTCTAATTCCATCCTCTCTTCTTTTGGTTCTTGAGAGAAGATCATTTACAAATATCTATCTTCTGCATGGACTGTAAGCAAACTGGAGTAAATTACCAGGACTGCCTTATCTTGGTAGTTCTAGTAAATAATAAAGTTCCTGTCAAATCATTGGTACTAAATATACATTTTTTTTTGCATAAATTATTGTCCATGGACTCATCAAAATTATAGTTCCCTCTTAGGCATCTGGTTCAGCATGGGACTCTGTGATCTGATGTCTGGAGTAGACATCTTCCATCTTTGGACCCTGATATTCAGGAAATATTATTGTCAAGAGTTTAGCCCCTCCATGTACTTACCCTTGTGGCAACTGGAACAGGCTTAGGGTGATTGCCACACATAAAATCCCTGGGCTCAGAACCTCCAAGGTTAACATGACTGAGTTTTAGAAGGGCGCTCTGGTAAATATCCACTGCTCTGTTCTGGGGTCAGACTTCAGTATTTGTTCTGGAGTCCATTTAGAGAAGGAACATAAAATTGTAGAAAACACTTGAGGAAGGATTTTAAAAAGTTGAGTGGTAAAAGGGTAGGAGCCTGGCAACAAGGAGAAAATGAAACTTTTAACCTGATGGACAGCAGCTAGTTTTATGTGACATCAAAGTGTAGCACAGACAAGTGGTTCAAAACACAAGAGTACAAAAGAACATTCTTGTTCAGTAATCAAACACAAATGCCCCAGTAGTCCATATTATAGTTTAGAATTTTCTCTCACCATGCCACCTTTCACGTTGCATTGAAGGTCTGGAGAATACTTGGAGTTTCTTAAAAGTCCTGGGGGCATTCTCCACTTCCTTATCATTCACTTACATTTCCAAGTTGGGTCGTACAACACTTCCTGGTTGAAGTCTTCCCTGGCCCACATTTCTTAGAATG
The DNA here is from genome assembly GCA_026826555.1 of Tolypeutes matacus. Classification (NCBI taxonomy): domain Eukaryota; kingdom Metazoa; phylum Chordata; class Mammalia; order Cingulata; family Chlamyphoridae; genus Tolypeutes; species Tolypeutes matacus. Next base: position 83,844 of record JAKSZT010016295.1, on the reverse strand, counting down.
TAGCACTCCTTGCTGTGTTTCCAATTGTAGTGAATAACAGCTTTACCCTAGCTTGGAACACACTTGATTGCATTTACTTGCTGTAGTTGATTGCAGAAAATACCCAAATATTCTTTCTCTATATACACAAACTCTTCCAAAGTGACTTTGCATGTCCTCCCATCTCCACCCAAATTGAATGTTCATTATGAATCTATTGCTCAAAGGGACAGTAGAAAAGCTGATACAAACCCACACATTAAAGGGCTTGTGCAGTTGGATGACTTTTGCTGGTCTTTGAGCCATGGGAATTGATGTGAATGAGTCCAGGCCAGGTTGCTAGAGGATGAGAGAATTGTAGAGAGATGTCCAACTGACCTTGCAGCTGACTGCAGACACATGAACACACCAAGTTTAGATTAGCTGAACCTGGACCAGATCTGAGGTAGACCAAATTGCCAATCAGAGTGAAGCAGGCTAGAAAGTAGGGAGTCAATAGATGTATCTGGAACCTGGCAAGAAGTGCACATGGATATTGATACCAAGATGGTTGCTGGAAGACCTTCACGAAATTTCTGCCATCTGTAATGATATTCCCTCTGGAAGCCAGGAGAAGCCCTGGATATCCTTCAGGGACCTTAACATTGGACCCTCCCTGGGGATGATGAGTAGGATAATCAATCAAAACAGCAAACAGTTGGAACTCCTCCCTTGCCATTGGCAAAATGACAGAATAATTAATGGTTTAAAAATCAAGCACAAATGCCAATCCCCCCTCACCTTCTGAATGCTGCTGTGATCCACATGGATTCACACACAAGTAAAACCTTGGCATTTGCAATCTATAATGGGAATGTCTTAAAAACTGAAAAAACTGAAAACGCATTTGCTAGAGAGGAAGTTATTGCATCAGGGACCCAAGGCCTGTTAGCTAGAACAATTGATCTCTAATCACTTAATGGCCTTTTGATGGTTATTCTAAGGGAGAAACTCCCAGTTCCTAGGACTGCCATTTAAGACCTCTATAAGGATAAGAAGAAGCTTTTTGATCCTTCTCCAAGGAGGAGCAATATTTGGATTGGAAGGCATCTGATCTATTCAGTCTGTATCCCAAATCCAGAATGGCCTGGAAAATGCCAGCATCAGGGTCTTTGTGATTCCTGGGGTGGCAGGAATCAGAGAAGTGACTCTGAATGCCCCCCAAGGCCTAAGAAGCCTTGGGCACTTTGATTCAAAGAGCAGCCAAATGTTACCTGAGATTTATCTCAGGAGTTTCTGTTTGGTAACAGTGCAGTCAGTCTTAGAATGAAATAGCAGAGTGCTGAAAACCAAAAAAGTAAATGCTGAATGGCCCCCAATCCTTGCCCCTTCCATTCAGAGGGCAGCCAAATGTCCTCTGAGACTTATCTCAGGTGCTTCAGTTTGGGCAGCTGTTCTGGTCTCCTGACCATCTATCTTGGGAAATTTGGTCTAAAGTTCAGAGTTTTCAGGCATCCCCAAAGACCTAAGACCTAATGGGAACTCCTATTACCAAGGATCTGGATTAAATTCCCAGGACAGTGAGACCAGAGCATCAGCTTCAAATTATTTGGAGTGGTAAAAGTTTTAGTCAGTCTTTGACTCTGGAATGCCAGATCAGTTGATTAAAAAGCACTTCTTCATTCTTCCCAGAATATTGGGCATGGTCCCCATAGGATATAAAGAAGAAACTGGGAGAACATACTGAAGAAACAGCTAACATGCCTAAAAAGGTAATGGATATGATGGTGAACAAAGGCACAAGCCAAGTAACAAAAAAGAAGTTGGACTCACATGACAGCAGATTTGAACAGGCAGAGGAAAGAATTAGTGATATGGAAGACAATACAGTTGAAATCAAAGAGATTGTAGAACAGATAGACAAAAAGATAGAAAAAATCCAGCATGGTCTCAGGGAATTAACCAATAATACAAAACGCACAAAAATATGCGTTATCGGCATCCCAGAAGGAGAAGAGGAGGGAAAGGGAACAGAAGGAGTGTTGAAGGAAATTATGGCTGAAAATTTCCCAACTCTATTGAGAGAGATGGATGCAGATCCAGGAAGCACTGCGCACTCCAAATAGTATAAATCCCAACAGGCCAACTCCAAGACACATACTTGTCAAAATGTCCAATGCGCAAGACAAAGAGAAAATACTCAAGGCAGCAAGAGAAAAGAGAACCATCACATACAAGGGAAGCACAATAAGATTAAGTGCTGATTTCTCAGCTGAAACCATGCAGGCAAGAAGACAGTGGTATGACATAGGCAAAACACTAAAAGAAAAAAACTTCCAGCCACGAATTCTCTATCCAGCAAAATTGGCATTCAAAAATGATGGGGAGTTCAAAATATTCACAGATAAAGAGCAATCAAGAGAGTATGTCAAGAAGAAACCAGCACTTCTAGAAATACTAAAGTAATCTCTAAAAATTTAAAGGAAAAAACAAAGGAGATAGAGTTGGAGGAGAGTCTAAAAACTACGGAAAACTCAAAAAGAGAAACAAAACCCATATGTCACACATTAACCCAAAGAAAAAATGGCTGAAGTAAGAAATTTGTTACGAGTAATAACACTGAATGCTAATGGATTAAATTCACCAATCAAAAGACAGAGATTGGCAGAATGGATAAGAAAATATGATCCATCTATATGCTGTCTACAAGAAACCCACCTTTGACCCAGGAATTCAAGGAGGCTGAAAGTGAATGGCTGGAAAACCATTTTACAAACTAACAATAGCCAAAAAAGGGCAGGAGTATCTATTCTAATATCAGACAAAATAGACTTTAAATGCAAAACTATTGTAAGAGACAAAGATGGACACTACATATTAGTAAAAGGAGTAATCTCTCAAGAAGAGAGAACAATCATCAACATTTACGCACCTAATCGAGGTACCTCAAAATACATGCGGCAAACTCTGGAAAAATTAAGAGGAGAAATAAATTCCTCTAAAATTATAGCAGGGGACTTCAACACACCACTATCGTCATTAGACAGAACATCGGGGCAGAGAATCAATAAAGAAACTAAGACACTCAACAATACATTAGAAGACTTGGACTTAATAGACATATACAGAACACTACACCCAAATACAGCGGGATTTACATTCTTCTAGAGTGCACATGGAACATACTCCAAAATAGACCACATGCGAGGCCACAAAACAACACTCAATGAATTCAGAAAGACTGAGATTATACAAAGTAATTTCTCTGACCACAATGGAATGAAGTTGGAAATCACTAATGGCCAGAGAAACAGGTTAGGCACAAGGATATGGAAGTTAAACAACACACTCTTAGACAAACAGTGGGTCAAAGAGGAAATTTCAAAAGAAATCAGTAACTACCTTGAAACTAATGAAAACAACAACACAACATATCAAAACCTATGGGATGCAGCGAAAGCAGTCCTGAGAGGGAAGTTCATAGCCATAAATTCATATATTAAAAAAGAAGAAAGAGCCAAAATTGAAGAACTAACTGCACACTTGGAGGAATTGTAAAAACAACAACAAACTAAACCTAAAGGAAGTAGAAAGCAGGAAATAACAAAGATTAGAGCAGAACTAAATGAAATAGACAATAAGAAAGCACTGGAAACAATATGCAAAACCAAAAGCTGGTTCTTCGAGAATATCAACAAAATTGACAAACCCTTAGCCAGACTAATAAAGAAAAAGAGAGAACAGATGCAAATACATAAAATAAAGAATGAGCAAGGTGATATCACTACTGACCCCACAGAAATAAAGAATATCATAAGATGATACTTTGAAAAATTATATGACAGCAAGAATGATAATTTAGAGGAAATGGACAAGTTCCTAGAAACCCACAAACAGCTGACATTGATGAAAGAAGAAATAGATGAACTCAACAGTTCAATTACAAGTAAAGATATAGACTCAGTCATTAAAAACCTCTCAACTAAGAAGAGTCCAGGACCAGATGGCTTCACAGCTGAATTCTACCAAACATTCCGGAAAGAGCTAACACCATTTCTACTTAAGGACTTCCAAAAAATAGAAGTAGAAAGAATATTGCCTAACTCATTCTATGATGCCAACATTACCCTAATACCAAAACCAAATAAAGATACCACAAGAAAGGAAAATTACAGACCAATTTCTCTAATGAACCTAGATGCTAAAATCCTTAACAAAATACTTGCTAATCACATTCAGCAACATATCAAAAGGATTATACACCATGGCCAAGTGGGTTTCATCCCGGGTATGCAAGGATGGTTCAATATAAGAAAATCAATCAATGTAATACACCACATAAACAGATTGAAAGAAAAAAATCACATGATCATCTCTATAGATGCAGAAAAGCATTTGACAAAATACAGCACTCTTTCCTCATAAAAACACTACAAAAGATAGGAATAGATGGAAACTTTCTGAAAGTGAGAAAGGGTATATATGAAAAACCCAAAGCTAACATCATTTTCAATGGTGAAATACTAAAATCCTTCCCTCTGAGATCGGGAAAAAGACAAGGATGCCCACTATCTCCACTCCTATTTAACATTGTCTTAGAAGTACTTGCACGAGAACTGAGACAAGAAAAGGACATAAAAAGCATCCAGATTGGAAAATAAGAAGTAAAAATTTCATTATTTGCAGATGACATGATCCTATACATAGAAAGCCCTGAGAAATCTACAACAAGCTTCTAGAACTTATAAAGGAGTTCAGTAATGTTGCAGGCTATAAGATCAACGCTCAAAAATCAGTAGCATTTCTGTACACCAATAATGAGCAAACTGAGGAGGAAATCAGGGAAAAAGTACTATTTACAATAGTAAATAAAAGAATCAAATACCTAGGAATAAATTTAACTAAAGATGTAAAGGACATATACAGAAAACTACACAACACTGTTAAAGGAAAAAAAGAAAACTTAAATAAATGGAAAAATATTCCCTGTTCATGGATAGGAAGACTAAACATCATCAAGATGTCTATCCTACCCAAACTAATCTACAGATTTAATGCAATCTCAATAAAAGTCAACACTATATTTTTTAAGGAACTGGAAAAACTAACCACAAAATATATTTGGAGAGCCGGGAGACCCCGAATTGCCAAAGATATATTGAAAAAGAAAAATGAAGTTGGAGGTATCACATTACCTGACTTTAAAATGTACTACAAAGCTACAGTGATAAAAACTGCGTGGTATTGGCACAAGGATAGACCTACTGACCAATGGAACCGGATTGAGAGTTCTGATATAGATCCTTGCCTATACAGTCATCTGATATTTGACAAGGCCACGAAGCCCACTCAGTTGGGAGAGAATGGCTTCTTTAACAAGTGGTGCTTGGAGAACTGGATATCCAGATCCAAAAGAATGAGAGAAGAATACCATCTCACACCTTATACAAAAATCAACTCAAGATGGATCAAAGATCTAAATATAAGAGCCAAAACCATAAAAACCTTGGAAGATAATGTAGGGAAGCATCTACAGGACCTTGTAATAGGAAATGTTTTCATGAACTTTGCAGCCAAAGCACGAGCAGCAAGAGAAATAATAGATAAATGGGATCTCCTCAAAATTAAAAACTTCTGCACCTCAAAGGATGTTATTAAGAAAATAAAAAGGCAGCCTACCTAATGGGAAAAAATATTTGGCAATCATATATCTGATAGGAGCCTAATATCTTGCATATATAAAGAAATCCTACACCTTCAAATTAAAAGGACAAACAACCCATTTAAAAAATGGGCAAGTGACCTGAAAAGACACTTCTCCGAGGAAGAAATACAAATGGCTAAAAAGCACATGAAAAAATGCTCAACATTGCTTGCTATCAGGGATATGCAAATCAAAACTACAATGAGATACCATCTTACACCCATCAGAATGGCAGCTATGAAAAAAACAGGAGACACTAAATGTTGGAGAGGATGTGGAGGAATAGGAACCCTCATCCACTGCTGGTGTGACTGCGGTATGGTCCAGCCACTGTGGAGGACAGTTTGGCGGTTCCTCAGAAAACTAGCAATAGATCTTCCGTATGATCCAGCAATTCCACGGCTGGGTATATACCCAGAAGAACTGAAAACAAAAATACAAACAGATATATGCACACCAATATTCATAGCGGCATTGTTCACCATTGCCAAAAGTTGGAATCAGCCCCGGTGCCCATCAACAGACGAATGGATAAGCAAAATGTGGTACATACATACAATGGAATATTACTCAGCTGTAAGAAGGAACAAAGTGCTAACACATGGAATAACGTGGATGAATCTTGAAGACCTTATGTTGAGTGAAGTAAGCCAGGCACTGAAGGATGAACAGTATATGACCTCACTGATCTGAACTGAGGAATGTGAGCAGTCTTTGAGAACCATTGTCTGAAAGATAGGTTAACAAAGGAGAGTAAGAGAAGAGCAGGCTTTGAGTCATCACCCATATGGACATAATCTATGGTAAAGGGATAGAGTGTGGTTGCATGTTGGGGGATGGGGCAGATGAGTGGTGGTGTGCCTGGGTTTGGTGGTGCAGCACTGGCGGGTGGGTTGATTAGGAAGTGCAGGTTCAAATCCCCAGGGCATGTAACTGTGAATCTTGACATTCCATGGGTAGGGAGAATGTGGTATCATGGTCCCTTGGGGGCTGGGTAGAAGGGAACAGTCAAGATCTAATGGGGTGTTTGGTGGTCATTGGGAAGGTTTTTCATTACCTTACAGTAATGGACACAGGATATCTTAAATATCATCAAAACTATTAAACTGTGTCATCTAAATTGTAAACTATACTGTAAATCATTGACAATGTTCAATTGCTATATTTTGCTATCTGTATAACAGTTATAACAATGCTAACATTCAAAAAAAGGGGGGGTTATTATGGGGTGGGCAAGGGGGGGTGGTTTGTTATCTGGGAATCTTCGGTACTCCGTATTTGATTTTGCTGTGACCTAAATCTTCTTTGAAATTCAAATGAAAAATTGGAAGACAATGGGGATTGAGAGGGGGAAGGTGTCACGGCACACCAGACATCCGATAACACAGTGATAAAAGGAAGGAAAGAAAAAAAAAAGAGAAAGGGGAAAAAATGAATATATATATATATATATATATATATTTAAAGGCATTTCCTTTGCCTCTTTGTGCATTTTTTGAATGTCCCAATCCGCTAATTATATTTTATATTGTTTTTTTTTGTTTGATTATTTGTTTTTTTTCCTTTCCTTTTCTTTTTTTTTTTTCCCCCTGAGTTTCCTTATGTTTGTCTCTTGCATGTAAGCTTATCATACTTCTTTCTTTTTCCTTGTAAGTGTATTTGATTATTTTATTGACTAAATGTTCATGGAGGATTTCGATCACAGAAAGGATACAATGGGTACTGTAGGGGATTATTGGTTGGGGATGTCTGGGAGGGGGGTTTCATGGGAATTAGTTCATCCAAATATACATGAAAGATATACAAAATCGTTCAAAAAATCAAAGGATGGGGCATGGTCACGATGGATGGACAATCACACAATAAATGAGGGAATCTGAATTCCTAGCCTGGAGAGCTCTGCCACCGTCTCCAAGGGAGCAGCAATAGTCCTCTGAGTGCAGGGACAGTGTCTGTCAAAAGAGGATGACCAACTGATGTGTTCTTTTTATTGTTGACTACCCTTTGGAGTCTTTGCTCTTGTAACTGAGACTTAACCTGCAGTTGTGGGGTGCCTAAGGGTTGCCACCTGGGAGCCTCCTTGTTGCTCAAATGTGGCCTCTCTCTAAGACAAACTCAGCCTATAATTGCATTACCTTCCCCCCAACATGGGACATGACTCCCGAGGATGAGCATCCCTGGCAACGAGGAATTAATACCAAGTGCCAACTGGCAACACAGCTGGAAAAAGATCCTGAATTAAAGGGGGGAAAGGTAAAGACAAATGAATTCAAGTGGCTAAGAGACTTCAAAGAGAGTCGGGAGGTCATCCCAGAGGTAACTCTTATGCACACCTCAGTAGGAGCTCATAGAACATCTAAGTGCCTATCATCCCACATAGAGGGGCTCCTGAGAGCTCTGGAGACACCCAGGTCCTATATAAGTGGGGTTAGACCCAGAGACTGATGCCTTATCAGTGGGCTCTATTTTGGAATCTGTGCTCCTGAGAGTGACAGAATTGGACTCAAATAAGTCCTCCCTGCACATGGTTCATCAGTCCCTTCTATTCAAACCTATATGTGATGCTGAAATTCTTAGGTATACTTCCAGAGACTGGAGCCTCTGGCCTACCTATGTGCCAGGTGTGCATGGAATCTCGGTGTTGCTGCAACTCTTACCCTACAGCTCAATGGACTCATCCAAGTCACCTGGCGAGGAGACAACGATGGCCAATGGCCCTCCCAGGGAATGGAGAGGGCCTGCATCTGCAGGCAGGATCATCCCACCCACCATATCTATGGGATGTAAGCCCTCTCTCACTTGGAGGTGGAGTCGACATCACCATCCTAGTCCCCTCAGGATTGGGGGAAGAACTATGGACTAGAGTGGACTTGATGGTATTCTGTTGTTCACATATGGTGATTCTAGCAATGGAAGAAATTATAACAATGAGGTGGAGCCAGTGGCCACTTGACACTTTTGGGGTAGGGAGGGGTTGAGCAGTTGAAATACAGGGGCTTCTTTGGGAGTTGGAGGTTGTCCTGAGTACCGTTGTGGCAACGGATGTCGGCCATTTTAAAACAGCACACACCACTCAGAACTGTGTGGGAGAGAGTGTTGTCTATGGTGTGAACTGTGGTCTATGTTTGGTGGCAAGGCCCTAGGATGTGTAAGTCCATTCAGGGTGGTGGACCACACTTGTGGGAGATGTTTGTGTGGGATGTGGTGGGAGGTGTGGGAGGTGGGCAACATGGGAATCCCAGTGGGTTCTGTGTAATATTTTGGGTATCTAAGCACCTCTTAAAATATATTTTTATATATACATAAATAACATTTTTGTAAGCAAATGCACATAAATGCATATACATTTATATATCATTTTGCAAATGTTGGTATGTATTGTGAAAATTTTGATTTTTACCTACAATAAAAAAAAAAAAAGAGGAAACGTGAGTGCAATAAATTACTTTTCTTCTAAAGCTCCATGTGTTGGGACCATTTGCTATACAGAAAAGATAATTGATACATGTTTTAGCCTGGACATGTTTATCTCCAAACTGAGGGACTTTCTCCTAGTCATTTTATTGTCATTATTGTCTAGCATTAAAACAACTCTTTCTCCAACAGTCTGATCAAGATGGCTAAATGAGGTGCTTCAGGGCCACATACTCCTTGCGATACTTTGAACAACCAGCAAGAACTGGCAGAAATATCTTCATCTGAGGTCCAGAAAACATCAAATTGCTTTAGTAGGGCATGGAGTGAATCATGAAAAAGAAAATTTAAAAGCAGTATAATCTTATGGTTTCCTAGCTGCCTCATCTCCATACTCTACCAGCTTGGTGGGGTGCCTGCCAACATTCCTAGTGTGGTTCCCTGGCCTGGTTCTGGAAGGAACACAGCAAGCCTAGTTCCATACTAAGCGTATGGATGTCTGATCCATTCTCTCTTATGGTAGTTTGAGGGACTGAAAAAGGACACTCTCATGTTCACTATCCAAGAAATTGCCATGTTTTTAAAGGAAAATTCACAGAGCTCTCTATCAGAATGATCAATCAAGTCTTGGTTGTCTACTTAGATGGGATAATGGCTGTAGGGCAAAAATTGCAGCATCCAGGACAACGATGGGACTGTTTCCTAGACAAGAGGTGACATTTGCATTCATATAAATCGAGGAAATCCTAGGGAAAGACCTTCATGCCCAAGACAAGGATCAAGGACACTCTTCCTTAGCCTCAAGCTGTTCTCTAATTTTATGAATAAGCTCTGCAGTACATTCATTCCACAGGACAATCTGCAAATACTGGAAAGTTGTTTTCCTTTTTTTAGCTTGTAGAATTCATAGAAATCTCTATTCTGTCATTAGCTGAACACAAGTTTATAGAAAAGATGCTTCAGAGTATAAATTTCAGTGATATCACATTAAAATTCTCAAAATGCAAGTTTTATAAGAAAAATACAAAGCATACAAAGAAACAGAAAGCAATAGCTCAGGCAAAGGAGAAAATGAAAGCAATAGAAACCGTCCATGAAGAGTAATTCACTTGGAATATAAAAGACAAACACTTATTTTTAAATGGTCCTAAACAAGCTCAAAGAGCTAAGAGAAAACATGGATTAAAAGTAAAGGAAGGAGAGCCAACGAGCCTCAGTGGTTGAGTACCAGCTTCCCACAAACAAGGTCCAGATTCAATCCCCATACACAGTACCTTACAAAATGAAAAAGTAAAGGAAATCAGGAGAAGAATGGATGAACACAGAGTGAATATAAATAGAGAGATTGAAATTATGAAAATGAAACAGAGCTGAAGGCCATATTAACAGGAATTAAAAATTCCCTAGAGTGATTCAACAGCAAATTTGAGTGGGCAAATGAAAGGAAAAATGAATATTAACTTAAGAGAAATCATCCAGTCTGATGAGCAGGAAGAAGAAACAAGGAAAAATAACAAAGCGTGAGGAAAATGTGAGACACCTTTAAGTGTACCAATATATGCATTGTGGTAGTCCCAGTAGGAGGAGAAAGAGAGAAAAAGGACAGGAAGAATAGTCAAAGAAATAATGGCCGAAAATTTCCCAAATTTAATTAAATCATGAATATAAACCTCCAAGATGTTCAATGAACTTTAAGCAAGGTAATCCCAAATAACCCCAAACCGTGCCATATTATAAAGAAAATGTTGAGTGCAAAAGATATGTAGAGAATTCTGAAAGCTGTAAGAGAGAAGCAATATGCTACACACAAAGAAACCTTAATAACATTAAATGCTGATTTCTCATAGGAAACCATGAAGTCAAGAAGGCAGTGGGAGCATATATATTTAAAGTGCTGAGAGCAAAATATTGACAACCCAGTATTCCATACCCCAGAAAGCTGTCTTTCAAAACAATGGTGAGATTAAAGACATACTGTGATAAACAATTGCTGAAGGGATTTGTCAACTCTAAATCAGCCCTACAAGAGATTGCAGATTATAAAGAATTAAAAGCAAAGAATTAAACAATAGATTAATAGGTCAAAGGCATGTGGAGAAATTAAGATCTCCAATCAGGACGATGACATGAGTTAATATAAATGGCAGTACTAATGTTTGTTGGTTTGTAGCTCCACATTTTATTTCCAGTAAGATATAAAGGGCAAATTCATAAAATGTAATGGTAATTCTGTGGTATTGGGCCGATAATATATAAACATGTGATTTACCACAAGTACTACCTAAAATTGGATGGAAGAGGTGGATGTATAATACTGAAGTTAAGTTCACATCAAAGCAAAAAAGATTGTTACATATTTAGGAGGTTAATTTTAATTCTCATGATAAATACAAAGAAAATATCAGAGAATATATAGGCACAAAGTGAAACAAAGTAGAGAACAGGTTGCCAGGGATGTGGAGTGAGGTGCTAAAAAGGTGCACTGTGGGAGCATAGGCTTAGGGCACAAGAGAAAATTTCTGCAAATGATACCTTTATTGTACAGAATAAGAAGCCCAGAAAGAGCAAATCCTCTTGCCACTAACATAGCACAAAAGAATGCAAAAGAGCAGGAAAGTATTCTGATCACAGCTGGTCTCCCAGTGTTGCTGACAACTGCTCTGGGTAGTTTTGATAGATAGCAGTTCAGCATACCCCACTTCACTCCAGAGAAGAGAGCTCAATCTTACTGTCTGAGTGTCGTTTCTTCCACCTCAGGCTGAGGGGACTTGCTACTGAGAATTCTTTTTCTGGTAGGCATTTGAGGCTGCTAGTTCCTGGTTTCTGGGTTTAAGATCTCACAAGGTCTTTACATTAGACTTAACTTCTTCCCCAGATGTGGAAAGGCACAGAATAGAAAAAGACGTGGAGGTAGGGGAAAGCTGGGGGATGGCCATTTAGCATGTGTTTATGACTTTTGCAGAGAAAGTGGTGGGGGTATAGGAAGTCTAGGCAATGGTCACTAAAAGATGTGTGTGACTTCTCTAGAAAGGGGTAGGGGACAAGGGGATAAGGACGTAATACCTAATGGGTGTATTTGGGAAGAAGGGAAAATTCTAGTAATGGAAGTGGGTGACAATACATCAATGTTGTGAATATGATTAATCCCACTGAATTGTGTGCTTAGGAGTGATGGTGATGAGAAAGTTTATGTTGTTTATATTTCCCCAAATAAAATAAGAAGAAAGAGTTACTAATGAATCAATGAAAACTAAATGCAATACATGATTTTAGAAGAGTTCTAACAAGGAAGGAGAAAAGCTGTAAAAAGTTATTATTGAAGCTTAGAAAAAAATTGAATATTGACTGCCATATTTACATAATGTTAAAATTCTTTAAAGTGATAACTACACTTAAGGTGATTTCATAAGTGAATATCCTTGCTCTTAGGAAATACACATGGCAATAGTAAGTGTTCAAAGAGCATGTTATATAGAACCTATACTGAAGTGTTCTCGAAGTGATTGTTAGATAAGCAAGCAGATAGACAAAGAGATAGATGGATTGATAGATGGATAGATACAATGATATGGAATATGTGACAAAATGGTAAACTTGGTAGATTTGAATATTTGGGGGGAATAGGTTATGTTGGAGTTCTCTGTGTGTGTTTTGTGTTCTTTTTGTAATTGGCTCATAAGTTTGAAAGTATTTCAAAATAAAGAGTTTTTGCAAAAATAGAATGGCATAGTCATAGCCATTATGTAGCAAATCTTCATTGACTGAATGGATGAATTAATGATAAATTTTTATAAGTGTTAATCTGTGCAAAATTTATGTGCACAAAAAAGGATTTATATTTCTTTCAATAAACTAAACTCTATATCAGTGGTCTGTATTTACAAAATGTGGAAAACATATTCTTATTTCTATTTATGATATCATCCCAAACTCAAATATCAGCAGTCATTTATGGGATTTAATGAAAGTTACAGATATTGGATAAGATCTGAAATTACAGACAGAATGGGAAGGCAAAGAGAATGTTTATTTGGGGTCTTAGAAATGAAATTAAGACAGTGTAGATTTAGGCAGCAATGCAAATTTTGTCCCTTCTTGGGAATATCAAGAAAGGGTTTTTAAAGACAAAGAAAGAGATTGCATAAGTATTTTGCAAAGAATTGCCATTGGTGGACATTTTGGTCTTTCTAAATGTCCTTCAAGTTAGAGAGTTTAATGATTTACCTTATAATTCTTTTGTGATATTAGATGCCCCGGGAAGAATTGTTGCCTTTGATTTTGCATACCTTGGCAATTTGTGGTAACTTACTGAGACATGCATAAAAGCATCATCCTGAATGGCTTCCTGTCTCCATTTTAAATCTCTTAACCATAGCAAATCCATTTTATTTTTATCTCTTTTCTTGTTTTCCCCTTTTGATCAAGATCTTTCTCCAAAAGCATCACTGATCAGCATTTCTTTTTAGTCCCTCCTTGCCACTGAAGTTCATCCTTGGGATTCATGCCCCACATAAAGGGATGTTTTAGGTGAAGCTACAGAGTTTAGATTATGGCCAGTTTTGAGAAAAAATGATGGTATTAAGGGAGTGATTATTAGGGATTAGTTAAAATTAAGTTTAGTTCTGTTATAAATGTCATAACTTTAAGCTACAAGACTAGTACAAGTACAAGCTACAAGAGTCTGGTTCATTAGTTGGCACATTAGCATGTTGCATTAGCATTGCTGGAGGGTAGCTGTGGTCATTATCTTACACATGACATAACAAATAAGAGAAAGTAAATTAATTATGATAAGAAACAAAATTAGCAAGTTTTGGACTATGAAATGAATTTAATCACCTTAAAATGGAAGATTGAGCCAAATTATTTTCAATTATGATATTCTAGTTAAAGCTTTGGTTATATAAACTGTGTCTCCAATTATATCTTATTAACAAGGAAGACATTTGATTATTAGGGTTAGGTAAATAAACATATTTCCATGAAAATAAGAATACTCATTAAGAGTTTCCAAATTTTAGGGGACCAGGCAGTATGAAAAATATAAATGTTTTATGAATAATTGATAGATTAATGGAAAATCAAAAGGAATCTTTGTATTTAAAAAATAAAATATTAAAACATCAGCAATATTTTAAACAAAG
>JAKSZT010016295.1:20547-59624 GCA_026826555.1 Tolypeutes matacus | reverse complement strand
TCCCTTTTTAGCCCATTGCCATCCCACTCTTTTCCTATCAATGCCCTCTGCTTTCATTTCACCTACATTTAGGACAAAGTCTATTTCAGGCTCATTTCTAGAAATGCAAATGATTTTTTAATTTATGGAAACAGTCATCATCTATGAATGGTGACAGTGAAATCTTCAGTTTTTTCCCTGGACATTCAGCTTTACATATTTATTAGATATAACAAAAAATCCACATTTTACTGATAATTTTAAAAGGAAATTTCTAATATTTCTCCATGAAAGACAACACAATTATTTTCCAGGTTAAGGAAATTCTTTCTATTCCTAGTTTTCTGAGAGTTATTTCAAAGGGTTTTTGGATTGCATCAAATGCTTTCATCATGTCTATTGAGAATAACATCAGTTTGGTTTTTTTAAATGAATAAATACACTCATTTAAATCATTAAATTTTTATAAAGGCTCAAATTTGCATGCCTGAATAAAGGTAACTTAATCATGGTATATGTGTGGTCCTTTGATGAATTCTGTTTCCAAGTATTTGTTTAGATTTTTGCATATTAGTTAATATGTTTATCATGTAATTTTTAAATTTTATCTCCTGCTACTTTGCTATATTTGTTAAATTAACCTTGTAGTTGATTTTGCCCAAGATTAAATTTATCTGCTCCTTCCATGTTTGGTTGTCCTGCCTTAAAAGCTGTATGCCATTTTATTTGCAAGAAAATTTTAACTCACTGATACTGTTTGTTAAATGGTTAAAGCCCTTTTCTCATAATTTATTAGAAAATTTGCCATTGCATGCACTAAGGTGCTGGAATCTAAACTTTATTTTGTGGGCTATCACTGTTTTCATCTTCATCCCAGTCTGATTGGATCTCTCCTGGTGCCAATTCACTTATTTTATACTTATTATTTGCTGTAAGGAAATGAACAATAGGCTGCCCAAGCCCTTTTGTGTCTACAGTTTCCTCAAATCAAAAATATAAGAAGAGGGAAGCGGCTGTGGCTCAATCAGTAGGGCTCCCGTTTACCATATGGAAGGCCCTGGGTTCGGTTCCCGGGGCCTCCTAATGAAGGCAAGCCCGCCCGCACAGCATGGTTAGCTGACCCAGCGAGCACAAGCAGCAAGGGGGGGATAAATGAATAAATAAATAAAATCTTAAAAAATATATATATATATATATATATATATATATATGAAGGATATATTATTGTAAGCATTTTCTAATTTTAATTTTTTTGCCTTTACTTATTTTTGTTTTCATATTTTCCCTGCTAGTTTTAAAGTTTTGTTTTCTGCATTCAGGTCTTTAATCCAGCTGAAATGCATTTTTATATATGATGTGGTGCAGGTGTCAAGTGTCATCGGTGTATCAGATGAGAACACATCTTCAGCATCATAGGACAAAGAGCAGAGTTGAGGTAGTTGGGAGTGGTTGGGATGGTTGGAGCAGTTGGAATGGTGAGGGTGACTCAGGCTGGCACAGGGTTGGGGTCCTACATTTGCACCTTTGGTGGTTCAGGGGGGTCAGAAGACCCAGAGCATCTTTCACACCACCTGCCTAGGGGCCAGGATGCCTAGTTCTTCCTGCTCTGGTTATTACCCACTCATGCCCTTCTGGCTCCCATGGGGAAGGCAGGAAACTTTGAGGCTTATACACAGAAGACTGATTGGAAGGGCTCCATGCTGTAGCCACCTGGACATCAGTGCATAAGCTGAGATGCCAGGAGGGAGTGGAAGATGGATCATCCATTGGGATCTGGGAGCTCAGTTAGAGTTAGTGAGATGGGTCACAAAGGTGCCTATGGTTCTGCCCTTACAAAAGACCCTTAAGTTGGACAATCTTGAGGGCCTAGATAACAACACAAAAAAGAATTTCTATAGAATTTCAGATTCCTTCACTATCATCACTAATAGTGAACCACTATCCTCTGCTCAGACTAAGGAGGAATTTTGAAAATGATATCGAAACATATTTTCCACATTTGATTTAATAATGATGAATTAACAAAATGAAGTTCAGCATTAGCAATCATTGCCAGATTGGAGCCCAAGATGGGCTGTACGGATATACCACATTTTATTTAATCACTTTTCATTTGATGATGTCTCTTTTGCCATTCATCCCACCCTAAACTTTCTCACTTCCTACCTCCTAAGAGTTAATTCACTGCTTTGAGCTCCTTGAAACATAGTACTTAGATGCTAATTAAAGGAGAGATTATCCTTCAGAAAAAGTCTGAAGGAAGTTTTATAAACAAATTTCTTGGTGCTCCAATACTGCCAATGTACTTGAAATGCCTTTTGGAGATGGCAGTCAAAGCTGCCCTATGGGTTATATGGGAATTAGTCATTTTTTTCTTACCACCCCTCATTTGGCATCCAAAATGTTATCATCCATTTTATTCACCATAGAATAACTATTCTAAACTTTTTGTAAAGTCTTTAGTTTCAGTCATATGTGGTCTCTGAAGTTTCTGTTTCTTCAACTTTGCTCAGCTGATGTTTGCAGAAATATCCTTGAACAACTGGAGTCACAAAAAAGTGGGGGGAAATCCTCCAGTTTTTTGCTTATTGGGTCTGTTTTGATGCACTTTAAGCCAACATCTGCAGCCTTCCACAGCCTTCAAGTCTTGTCTATGCTCAGCTGATGGGAAAGTACAGGGTGTTTTCAGGTGTTTTCTGCACATGCATGTTGTTGGCCCTGTGCATATACATTATTTTCTCTTTGTAAATATAAACCCTGACTTTTCAGTGCCCTAATTTCCAAAAGAAAATCTCCATATTTTCTTCCCATGCTTTTGGTGATCTACTGTTTGCCTCAACTGTAATCTTTTACCCCAGGTGTTTTCTTGTTATCCAGTTGATTACAAGGTGTGTGAGGAATTGCTTGCAGTTTGCACTGAATGAGTGCCAAATTAGGTAGGCATGTGCCTTTCATTTAACCCTCAGACATGTTAGAAACAAAACCACAATCCTTTGAGGATAAGGTCTGCTCTTCTTCCTCCAGAACCAGCGATGAGGTTCCCACACTGTGAATTCTGCTTGACATTTTCAAAACTACTGCTGAGCTGGGGGAGGGTGATGGGGCAAGGACAAGGAAAAATGCCAAAAAATGATTTTTAAACTGCCTCTTTTTGTTTAATTCAGAGTTTGCTTCATTGCTATAAACCTTGACTCTTTTCCATGTTCTGAAAAAGTTGACTCTGCTGTTTTTCATGATTTTTCAGTGTTTCTCAGGAAGCTGCTTATTCTACCCATTCCACTGATGAAACTTTATAAAGATATTTTTAAATACATTAATTTTATTTAAACAATTTTATTGAGATAGAAATCACATAACATACAATTTGTCCATCTAAAGTGTACAATTCAGTGGTTTTTAGTATATTCACTTGTATTTTCAACCACCAAGATACTCAATGTTAGAACCTTTCATCACCTGTGAAATAAATCCCATACCCTCTATCACCACACTAAGCAACCACTAGTGTATTTTCTTCCTCTAGATTTCCCTATTCTAGACTTTCATATAAATGAAATTATATAGTGTGTGGTCATTGTGACTACCTTCTTTTACTTAGCATGTTTTCAAGTTCATTCATTTTGTAGCATGTATCAGTACTTCATTCATTTTTAAAATATTTATAAATGACTTTATTGACATAATTTATATACCATACAAACCCCCCATATAAAGTGAAGAATTCAGTGTTTTTAGTATGTTTACAGAGTTATACCACAACCATGAATTTCAGAATATGCAATTTATGAGCAAAATATATTCCACTGTGGGGATATACTACATTTTATTTAATCACTTTTTATTTGATGGATATTTCATTTGTTTACACATATGGGCTATTATGAAAATTGTTATTATAAACATTAGTGTACAAGATTCTGTCTAGACATATGTTTTCATTTATCTTGCATGTATACTGAGGAATAGAATTGCTGGGCCATATGCAAAATATGTTTAATTGTTTAAGGAACTATCACAGTTTCCAACACTGACATCAAACTTTTACTTTCCCATGACCAGGGTTTGAGTGTGCTTTTATTGCCACATCCTTACCAATACTCTTGTTACCTCACTTTTTGGTTCTAGCCATCCTAGTGGGTGTGAACTATCTCATTGTGGTTTCTCTTTTTCATTTTTAAAAGTTTCTTTGAAGTATACCATTCCTACATGAAAATACATAAACAATAAGTGTATAGAAAAAGTTATGAACTTACAAATCAAACATGCATAATATCATACTGGATTCCCATACATCACCTCACCAAAAAAACCTTGCATTGTTGTGAAATATTTGTTTCAAATAATGAAAGGCCATCAAAAAAATTACTATTAACTATAGGCCTTAGCTTACATTTGATTTATTTGTCCCCAACACATAATAATAATTAACACCCCTTTTAGTATTATATATTAATTATAGTCCATGAGAGAACATTCTTATGCTTGCTCCCTTAACCACATTCCATCTTCCACCACAGGATTTACTGTGCTATAATGTTCCATGCCTTGTACAATCCATTTACAGTGTAAAGTAAGTGGCTTATATTTTGATCACAAAGTTGTGCTGTTGTCATTTCAGTCAATTTTAGAATCTTTTCATTACTCAAAAGAAAAAAGTTTATACCCTCTTATACTCCACTCTTTTTGACCCTTAGAATTGATATATCTTCTTTACCCTTGATACAAACTCATTACAATATCACTGTTAACCATTGTCGATTAGTTATATTAGTTGTAATTTTTCCAAGCCTCACTCTTTTCTTAGCATTTTGTACAGTAACATGCTTCTATTTATACTTATATTTATCCTATTAACTACAGTCTTCATTTACCACCAAAATCATATGCTATACAATCCACAGGTTATCTTCTATTTCCCTGTATGTTGACATTTAAGTTCCTAGACTAGCCCTTTCATTCACAATCACATTTATAAATCAGTAGTGTTAGTTATACTCATTATGTGTCACCATCATCTCTATTCATTTCCACACTTTTACAACATACCTTATTAAAATTTCTACATATATTAAGCATTAGCTCCCATTTTCAACTCACATTCTATGTCCTAGTAACCTATACTCAAGAGTTTACCTCCATGAGTTTACTTATCATATTTAGTTCATATTAGTGAGACCATACACTATTTGTTTTTTTGTGTGTCTGGCTTATTTCAATCAACATAATGCCTGTAAGGTTCATCCATGTTGTCATACACATCCTAATGTAATTTCTTCTTACAGCTGAATAGCATTCCATTGTGTGAATATATCACATTTTGTTTATCCATTCATCACTCGATGGAAATTTGCTTTGTTTCCATATTTTAACAATTGTATATAATGCTTATATGAACATCAGTATGCAAATGTCAGTTCACATCCTACCTTTTAGTTCTTGGAATATATTCCTAGTAACTGGATTTCTGGGTTATGTTGTAGACCTATATTCAGCTCCTTGCAGTACCACAAAACTGTCTTTCACAGAGGCTGCACCATTCTCCATACCTATCAAAAGTGAAGGAGTGTTATGGAGGTTTATTTTGTTAGTTCTCAACTTTTACTATACACTGATTGTTTATGTATGTTCATGTATGATTTATATACTTCAATAAAAATATATTAATTAAAAATATAAAAACAAATAAAAGACACAAACAAAAAAGGAAGGGAGTGTTCCTATTACTCCATATCCTCTTCAACACTCATAATTTCCTATGTTTTTTTATACTAGCCTTTCAATAAGGTATGAAATGATACCACATGATAGTTTTTTAATAAGAAATCAGGTTTATTAATACATATTAATAAACATACAATTCACTCAGAGAGTATAATCAATAGTGTTTGCTGTAATCATATAGTAGTTCATTCACCACTTCAATCATTATTAGAGCATTTTCATTATTTCAGTAATAATAATAATAAACATATAACAGACAAATGAAACAAGAAAATTCCTCACCTTTCAATCACTCTATGCTTCTTGTATCTAGCTGCTCTTTCTGGCTATTATATCAAAGTGCATAATCAATGGCTTTTATTATAATCACAATATACATTCATCATGTAAAAATTTTAGAAGAATTTCATTACTTCAAAAGTAAAGACTCCATACCCCTTAGCATTTCTTCATCATATCTACATAACAACTAATGTCTGTTCACATTTATAAATTTGTTTGTGTTTACATTTTATATAAGTGGAATCATACAATATGTAGTACTCTGTGTCTGGTTTCCTTCACTTAGTTAATGATTTGTTTTGACTTATATTTGTTCAACTTCAAAGAAAAACAGACATATATGCAATTCTACCCATATTCATATTTCATATAATATATTTAGTTTAGGGTAATTATACAGTATTTGTCCTTTTCTGTCTAGCTTAGTTCACTCAACACAATGTCTCCTTGTTCATCAGTGTTCTCATATACTTCATGACTTCATTTCTTCTTTCTGTTGCATAATATTCCATTGTATGTATAAACTAAAATTTGTTGATCCATTCATGAGTTCATGGGCATTTAGGTTGTTTCCAACTTTTGACTATGATGAATAATGCTGCTATGAATATCAGTGAGGAGATATCTGGTCATTTCTCTCAGTTCTTCTGGGTACATATGTAGCAATGGTATTGCCGGTTCCAATGGCAAGTCTATATTCAACTTCCTTAGGTATTGCCAAACACTCCGCCACAGTGGCTGTACTATTCTACATTCCTACCAAGAATGAATAAGCATTCCTATTTCTCCACATACACTCCAACATTTACAGTTTTTTAACTCTTTTATACTTGCCAGTCTAATATGGGTAAAATGGTATCTCAATGTAGTTTTTTTTTTAAATTTTTTTATTATTATTATTATTTTATATATATATATATTTTTAATTTTTTATTTATTTTTATTGTGGGTAAAAATCAAAATTCTCACAATACATACAAACATTTGCATTTCCTTAATCCTAGTCATGTTGAAAACTTTTTCATGTGTTTCCTCACCATTTGTATTTCTTCTTTGGACAGTTGTCTTTTCAAGTCTTTTATCCATTTTTTAATTGGCTACATTTTTATTGTTGAGTTGTATAGATCATGGATATTAAATCCTTATCAGACATGTGATTACTAAATAATTTCTCCCATTGAGTCAGCTGCATTTTCACCCTTTCGACAAAGTCCCTTGAGGTGCAAAAGTGTTGAATTTGGAGGAGGTCCCATTTAACTATATTTTCTTTTCTTGCTCTTGCTTTGGTCATAAAGTTTAAGAAACTACTGCCTATCACAATATTTTGAAGATGTTTTCCTACATTTTCTTCTAGGAGTTTTATGTTTGTTGTTTTTATATTTAGGTCTTTGATAAATTTTGAGGTAATGTTTGTGTAAGGTGTGAGATAGGGGTCCTCTTTCTTTCAAGAGGATATGGTTATCACAGCACCATTTGTTGAATAGACTGTTCTGGCCCGGTCTGGTGGGCTTAACAACCTTGTCAAAAATCGCCTGACTGTAGATGTGAGGGTCATTGTAGGAGTTCTGTTTGGTTCCATTGGTTAATCTATCTTTCCTTATGCCAGTATCAGGCTGTTTTGACCACTGAATCTAAGTAATATGCTTGAAAGTCAGGAAGTGAGAGTCCTCTAACTTCTTTCTACTTTTTAAAAATATTTTTTGCTATTATTGTTCACACTTCCAAATAAATTTAATTATTGGCTTTTTTATTTTTGCAAAAAAGGCTGTTGGGATATTTATTGGGGTTGTATTGAATCTCTAAATCAGTTTGTGTAGAATTGGCATCTTAACAACATTTAGTCTTTCAATCCATGAACACAGAATGTCTCCATTTATTTGTCTTCTTTAGTTTCTTTTAGCAATGTTTTGTAGTTTTCTGAATACAGGTCTTTTATGTCCTTGGTTAAGTTTACTCCTGTTATTTGTTTTAGTTTCTGTTATAAATGGAATTATTTTTCTGATTTCCTCCTCAGATTTTGCATCAATAGTGTATAGAAACACTACTGATTTTTGCATATAGTGTCCTGCCACTATTAATTCTAATAGCTTTATTGTGGATTTTTCAGGATTTTCTACAAAAAAGATCATGTGATCAGTGAATAGTGAAAGTTTTACCTCTTCCTTTCTTATTTGGGTTGCTTTTATTTCTTTTTTATTCTAATTGCTCTAGCTAGAACTTCTAGCACAATATTGATAATAATGGTGACAGTGGGCATCCTTGTCTTGTTCCTGATCTTAGTGGGAAATCTTTCAATCTTTCATCACTGAGTATAATGACAGCTGTAGGTTTTTCATATATACATTTTACTGTTTTGAGAAAACTTCCTTTTATTCCTATCATTTGGAAAGTTTTTATCAAGAAAGGGTGCTGTTTTTTGCCAAATGCCTTTTCTGCAATGATTGAGAGGATGATGTGATTTTCTTTCTTCTATTTATCAATGTGGTTTATTATGCTAATTGATTTTCTTGTGTTGAATCAACCTTGCATTCCTAGGAGGAAGCCCACTTGTTTGTTGTGTATGATTCTTTTAATGTGCTTTTGGATTCTGTTTGTGAGTATATAATTCAGGATTTTTGCATCTATATTCATTAGAGATATTGGTCTGTAGTGCTCTTGTTTTGTGGTATCTTTATCTGGTTTTGATATTAGACTGATTTTAGATTCATAGAATGATTTTGATAGCATTCTTTCCTGTTCAAATTTTTTGGAAGAGCTTGAGACAGATTGGAATTAGTTCATCTTTGAATGATTGAGAGAATTCACCTGTGAAGCCATTTGGTTCCAGGCTTTTCATCTTTGCGAGGTTTTTGATGACTGTTTCAATCTCTCTACTTCTGATTGGTTTGTTGTGGTCTTCTGTTTCTTCTAAAGTCAGTGTAGATGGTTCATGGGTTTTCAGGAGTTTTTCAATTCTATCTACATTTTCTAGTTTTCTGGCATACAGTTGTTCATAGTATTCTCTTATGATCTCTTTTATTTCTACAGGGTCTGTGGCAATGTTCCCCTCTCATTTCTGATTTTATTTGTGTCCTCTCTCTTTTTTATTTGTCAGTCTAGCTAAGGGTTTGTTAATTTTGTTGATCTTGTCAAAGAACCAACTTTTCATTTTGCTGATTCTCTCTATTTTTTTTTTGTTTGTTCTTGATTTCATTGATTTCTGCTCTGATCTTTACTATTTCTTTCCTTCAATATGGTTTGTGATCAGTTTGCTCTTCTTTTTCTAGTTCTGCCATGTCTCCATTTAAATCTTCAATTTTAGCTCATTCTTCTTTTTTATTGTAAGCATCGAGAGCTATCATTTTCCCTCTCAGCATTGTCTTTTTTGTGTCCCCTAGGTTTTGATATGTTGTGCTTTCATTTTCACTTGTCTCAAGATATTTGTGAATTCTCTTGCAATTTCTTCTTCAATACACTGTTTGCTTAAAAGTGTGTTGTTTAATCTCCATATATTTATGAACTTTCCATTTTTCTATCCATTATTGATTCCCAATTTCATTCCTTTATGATAAGAGAAAGTGTTTTGTGTAATTTCAATCTTTTAAAAAAATTTTAGACTTGTCTTCTGACCCAACATGTAGTCTATCTTGGAGAAGGATCCATGCACACTTGAAAAGAACATATATCCTGCTGTTTGGGGTGCAATGTTCTATAGATGTCCATTAAGTCTAGTACATTTATCATATTATTCAAGCTGTCTGTTTCTTTATTGAGACTGTGCCCAGATGATCTCTCCAATGATTGGAGTCATGTATTAAGTCTCCAACTATTGTTGTAGACAATCTATTTCTTCCTTCAGTTTTGCCAGTGTCTTCCTCTTGTCATTTGGGGTATCCTGTTCAGGTGTATATACATTTATAATGGTTATTTCCTTCTGGTGAATTGCCCCATTTATTAGTATATTATGAGTTTCATTGTCTCTAAAAACAGCTTTGCTTTTAAAGTCCATTTTATCTGATATAAGTATAGCTAGTCCACGTTTTTGTTGTTACTGCATGTATAAAATATATTTTACTGCTCTTTCACTTTCAATCTACTTGTAGCCTTCATCTAAAATTTCAAGTAGTTTGCTTATATTTTCTTATTCATTCCACTAGCCTGTGTCTTTTGATTGAGGAGTTTAATCCAATTACATTTAATGTTATTACAGTAAGGACAATTCTTACTTCACCCATTTTGATTTCTGTGTTTTATCTGTCATATCTTCTTTTCACAACCATTTTAAACCTTTAGTTACTTTTACTGATATAATTATCTTTTCTAAAATCTCTTGCAAGCCTCTCACTCCTGTCTTTTCTTTAACAGTTTAGAAACTTTTTATCATCATTTCTTCATCTTTTCCTTCCACCCTTTTTCTCTTCTCTTCTTTTTCTAGGACATTCATGACATGTGTATTTGCATGTCTCTTGATTTCATTTTGTTCCTTGAGACACTGTTCAATTTTTCCCATTCTTTTCTTCATTTGTTCCTTTATATATTTGTTTTTGGATGCCATGTCTTCGAGCTCATGGTAAATTTATTCTGCCTCCTCTATTCTTTTGTTATATGCCTCCAGTGTGTTTTTTATTTCATTTATTGAGATTTTCATTCCCATAAAATCTGCTATTCTTTGGTGTATGCTTTCAAATTATTGTTCATGTACCCCCAGTGTCTTCCTAATATCCTTAACCTCTTTAGTCATCTCATTGAATTTATTAAGTAGATTTGTTTAAACATCTATGGTGAGTTTTTTCAACTCTTTTATGTCATATGTATGCTTATCTTTTCCTTTGACTGGGTCAGATCTTCCTGTTTATTGGCATGGATTATAATTTTTTGTTGGTGTTTTGGCCTCTGGCTTACTAGATGTATTTATTCTGGGCACAGTGATTCTCTTTAGTTTAGGGCTCCCTTGCCATTTCTCCCTTGCTATTTGTGTAGTAGGAACTGAGGATGTCATTGGTACAGTCAACTGAGAAGACCAAATCTGCCTGCATTGCACTAGGAGGTGATGAAGATCCTGCCAACTTTCTCCTTTGTAACTGGTAAGGAAAGAGCCATAGTTATGTGTAATAACCCAAGTCATGCAGGTAAAGACCACCCATAGTTTCCCTGAGAAACTGATGAAGCATCATGCCCCTTCCTCCCCTGTCTCATTTGGGGGTGGAGCTGCAGGTGATAGCAGCAATCTATGACATGTGAGTCCAATATGACCATAGTTGCTCTGGTAGATGGACGCTCTGGAGTGCCCAATAATATAATCCATGTAGACCAAATGTGTCTGCAATTGCATTGAGATGCTGAGAGAATACTGTCTCTTCTGCATGTCAGGAAATATGGATGGAACCACAGGCACCCAACAGTTCAGTCCTTGTAGGCTAAAATCTCTGCCATCTCCCAGAGATGCTGAGGAAACACCAGCCCCATCAAATCCCATTGGGTGATGTGGTGGATCCACAAGCACCCAACAGTTCAGTCCCTGTAAGCCTAAAATATCTGCCACTGCCTGGAGTGGTTGAGGAAACACCAGTTCCCTCCTATCTTATTGGGGTAGTTGGATCCACAAGAGCCCAAAATTAAGTCCCAGAAGACAAAAAGTGTCAGCCCCATCTTATCTAACTTGGGGGTGGGAATGGAACTACAGTGTCCCACTATTCAGTCTGTGTGGTCCGAAAGCAACTACAGTTATTCATAGAGGCTCAGTAAACACTGTTTCCCTCTTGTCCTATTAGAGGTGGGGGTAAAGCCACAGGGCACCCAACATTTGAGGATGTGTAGGTCAAAAGCAACTTCAGGGACTGTGAGACCCTAAGGAAACACTATCCTTTTCTTTCCCTATGGGGCAGAGGGCAGGGATGGAGATGGAATTGAAGACACACAACAAATCAGTTCCTATGGGCATAAAGTGCCTGCAATTGCCTCAAGTGGGTGAGGAAACAGAGCTCCCCTCCTATCCTATTGGGGAGCAGGGATGGAGCTGTGGGAGTCTGAATATCCAGTCTGTGAAGGCCAAAAGGGCCTGCAGTTGCCCAGAAAGTCAAGAAACACCAGCCCCCTCATATCCTATGGACTGAAGGGGTGGAGATGGAATCAAAGGCACTCAACACAACAGTTTGTGTGGACTGAAAGCATCTCCAGTTACCCAGAGAGGATGAAGAAACACAGCTCCTATTCTATCCTGTTGGTATGCAGGGATAGATACTCATGTGTCTGAGTATTCAGGCTGTGCAGGCTGAAAGTGACTACAGTTACTTAGAGAGGCTGGTACATTTCCTGTCAGCTTTCTCCACACTGGAGGTGGAGCTGGAGCCTAGACTAGGGATGCAATCCAGTTTGGGTTAACAGAAGCCAGTCCATATCATCACTGTGATTTTCAATCAGACCTGCTTTCCTCCATGCTGGTGGCAGATATAAAATGGCAACTACCAGCCTCTTTCTAACTTGGACATGTTAACTTTAGCTTTGTTAGGATTGTACTAAATCAAGCCCAATTTACTAATCAGTAGCTGAATTTGGTGCCCAACAGTCTTTTCCTCCCCCATTTTTGGGAAATGGGGCTTTCAACTCCAGCCACAGAATACCTCCTGAGGTGACTTGCACCACCAGTGGAGGATGTGCACCATCCTCCACAGTGAGAATGCCCTACATGCAAATTCACTGCATATAGGCAGTCTCCTGTTTCAATTCTTTCCAGGATGTTACAGGATGTATTTCTCTAAATACTTTGATTAGAAGAGAAACTTTAAAATCCATGTACAGTTGTTAAACCTATTAATTTTCCTAGAAATACTCTTCTGGAAGTTCTGTCACCTTTAGGAAACTTATTTCATTATCAAAAAGTCAAGTACACCCCACTTAGAGCCAAGGGTGAAGGTACTTCAGGAACCTACTCAAATGAGATTAAACCAGGACAGAAGATGAAATATATATATTTTCTCATTCTCTGTCTCTGTCTCTCTCCATATATATAAAAGATGTCTGAGGTAATTGCCAAGTTCACTAAGTGTGCATCTTCTAATATCAGGAACATTAGAGTGATTTGAGATAAAATAGAGTTATCTGACACATATTAACTGAAGTCACCATGCTGACATGAATTTATGTTTCAGAAAAAGACAAAACATGCTCATAGGGAGAAAATGCATTGAGCATGAGAGAACATTCTCCAGAGGACAGTATATAGAGAGATTGCTGTGGAGTCTGGGTGCCCAGGGCTTCAGTCTGCCTCCATTGACAGATTCACAACTGTTATCTGTTTTACATTTTGAATTTCAATTGTTCAGAAAACACTGTTTATGATCTCATTGTAAAATAGGAAATTTAAAGACAGTGATCTCATCCTTTTCTTTCTCATCCTGTAAAGAAACAAATGCACAGACAAGTTTACTAATCATTTGTAAATCCAAGGGCCAAAAACTCAGAACAGGGCTAGAGCTTGGTCTTCTTTCATTGATCTAATTATCTTAGAACATTATATATGTGTTTTTGAGGGTGATACTATTTCCAGGAAAAAACTGACATGTGGGGGGGGGATCACTTTAAATTATGGTTAAATGGAATTGAATACAACCATAAGCAAGGATTCTTACACTAAAATGTATTAGGAATCTATGTGGAATATTTAGGTTTGTTAAAACAGAGAAATTAAATCAATATAATGCTAAATTTATATCAAGTGCTCCTGATTTTGCAGACTGATTTAATAGTAAGAATAAATTAGCTGCTCCTTAAAAATAACTTGGTTTACTGAAAGTGCATGTGATCTGCACAGTCATCTGCTCTACAAGGACATTTGAATCATAATTGCTGAATACAATACATTGTCTAAAAGTAATTTTTTGAAAATGTTGTGAAAATTTAATTTCCCCAATACAGCAATCTTCCATGTTCACCAAAATCACTGAATTACCAGTTTTTTGTCCATCATAAATTGAATTATAAGGCAATTAATGTATGTGTGGGATGGTTTTTAACACCATTAAGGATAGTTGGAAATATAAGTTGAAGTTTTTGTTTTCTTTAGTGGAACATACAAGATTTGTTGACTTTCAGAGTGAGCAGCATATTAATCTATAAATGTAAACTTTGTTATTAGTAACTCAAATTGAATTATTTACTGATGTAAGAAATGAGATGAAAAGTATGAAAGGAACTCACATAAACAAAATCAAGCAAATGTTTCCCTGACAATAGAAAAGATAAGATCATGAAAAGTGCTCATACTATACCTTGCCATAATGGCAAAGGAAGACTCCAGATTCTGTGAAAATATCCAGTAGTTAATGGAATGAGGAAATCCTGTGTGATCAGAAACACTGAGAAAGTCTTATAAGAACAAAACAATAAAACATAAGATTCCATTATACACAAGATACCATGATGACATAGAATCTTTGGTCCTAAAGGGATGTCACAGGTAAATGGTATTAGTTATGGGAACCTGTTTTCACTGACTTCAAATATTCATTAATGTATATTTTATTTTTGCTAGGAATATTTAAATATTCCATTCTCTCCATTCATCAGAACCAGTTTAGCACATGCACATATTCTGCTTCTGACTTCAATCCTCCCTCATCTAAGCACCTATGACTTTGTTCTATTTTCTACCTGCTGTCTTAGAGAAGGGCCCTCACCTCTTTAGGAATCAAAAACCCATCCTTTCAGTGAAGAAAAAATGATGAACTACTGCATATAGTAGTTTAAAAATAATTGCATGAATCAGTTCAGGTAAAAAAAAATTATAAAGCATGTAAGGCCCTCAAAAAATTAAAATCTCTAAAACTCATTGGTGAAAATAGAAAGATACATTAGTAAATATTTTATCTTAGTGAAACTATGTTTCTCCATTTAAATTGAGAGGTAATGGCAAAAATGGCAAAACAAGGAAAATGAAACAAATGATCCAACTATTAGAGCAAATCTATAAAGGTAGTGTCCCAGAATGGTTTTGAGCAGAAAATAAAATACATTCCCCATCATAGGATATATGTATGAAGATGACCAGAAATTAAAAGAAGTGAGAAATGTGGAAAGAGCAGGAAAATAGAGAGATGATTAAGAAATAAATAAATAAATAAATAAATAAATAAATAAATAAATAAATGAAACCTTTCTTTTAAATACACTCTCCATCAAGCCCTCTTGATGGAGATGTATAAATACATGCTGCTTTTCTATTAAACCATCCTGTGCCATCATTCTAAGTCAATGTACTCATATTCTCTGGCTTTACCATGGAAAGTCCAATCCTCCTTCTGTCCTCATAAACTTCTTGCCCTCATTGCTGATGATATTTGTAACATAACCAGTATGAGAAAAACAAAGTACCATACAAATATTTTCATGGATGGAGAATATGTAGAATAAGAGAAACTTAACACTCATAACTATCTTTCCTTACATTTATTAACATGAAAGGAGACAAAATGAAGTAATGAAAGAATTGGTAATAAAATATCCAAATACATAAAAGCAATATAAAGAATCATTCAGTTCTGATCAGCTTAGATAGATCTTAGTAACAGCTTAAAGAAATACAACCAAAGTTAAGAGCATAACTTTGGTGTTAAAAGGATGCCTGAGAAATAAAGAATTCCAGCCTCTGGGAAGTAGGTATTCTTCTTTTTCTCCTACGTGATCCTCCTTCCACTGTGATCTGACTTGTTCATTCCTATTTCCTCCTCCTGAAGAAAGCCCTTTCCCTTCTAGACCAGAAACAACCAGGCTTTCATTAACGGAGAAGTTGAAAGTAATCCATAATAAGACAAAACTAGCAATGTAAATGTACTCTTTGTAAAAGTGTTCATAAAAATTGTAACATTCCATTTAGTTCTTACAGTGTTTTTTTCATTTTCATACTGTTAACATGCTCATTTGTAAGATAAAACCAGTAATTTATTTCATTAGAAGGAATTTCTAATACGCTTTTATCCTTATACAACAATCCTTTGAAATGAAAACCAGAAAAAAAAATAAACTCATTTTCAAATTTTTGGCATGGTTACTTCAACAGTAAATTAATACATTAATCATAGGTGTTTATCTGTTTAAAAATATTGCAAAAGCATTTTTAACTGTGGAATTCTTATTGAAATCCTTATAAGTAAAACAGCTCATCAAATAGAATATATTAATGTGGGAAAATGTGGGAGGGGTAGGTACATGGGAATCCCCTGTATTTTTATGCAACATTTATGTAATATAAGTATCTCTTAAAAAATAAAAATCTATATTTAAAAAAGAAAAAAATAGCATTTTACATGGTCTTATGGGGGAATGGTTAGGGAGGGAACAAAAATAAGGACAAAGACAAGTGGAGAAAGAAATTATCATAAGACTATAAAATTAAAATCATGTGCCAATGTATACTAGGGGTTGACAATGATTAGAGAGTTAAATAATCCATGTTCTGTACCTTCAAGTATATTATATAGAGACAAATATATATATATATAAAGTATACTATTATACATGAACCTAAAAGATAAAGGAATAAATCTATGTTAGTGTGAAGGTTTGAATGCGAAAATATAGCTCAGTGAATTAGATCATCACTAGCCTCACTGGTCTACAGTTGACCTTGTTGAATCAGCTGCCTGATGTGGAGTATGGCCTGGAGACTGGAGACTTAGTGTCATAAGAGATATTTTAGGTCTTTTCCCTGAGTTAAAAAATGTCAATTTGTTATTTTTTGAATCCATTACAAATAAAATTATCATAGAATTGTTTCTATATACAAACATACATACATAACAAGAAATAACATTTCTTTCACATCATTTTGTTTAACTATTATGGGTATTTTCATTTTGCATGTCATCATGTGTAAATGAATCCTTAGGAAGAATCTTCACATGGAAAAGAATCTCTCACAGATTCTAAAACCCCATAAAAGACCAAGACAGGTTCAAATTCATTCATGGAGATGGTTAGCATTATGGTTTTCAGCTGTTCTTGATGAATCAAAACAATTAAAAATTCTCAAAACTAGCTTTCCTATCTGTCCCTTTTACAGAAATGTCATGTGAGAAAATACATATGAAGAAGTAAAACAATTTTGAGGTCTTTGGCCATTACAATAGTAATCATTTAATCAATTGCTAACACCTTAACCATTCCACATTAATGTCTTTTCCATTTACTAATATCCTTATGAGTTAAAGTTCTGCCCAGAAATAAGAATTTAAAGAAATGAGGAAGTAGTACGTTAAGATGAAAGTAAAGTTATTGCACCAAAAGAAATTTTAAAGGCATATTAACTGGCTGGCTATTTCTACAGATAAGTACAAGCAATTTAAAAAATAACAGTAATTATTGTTATAATAGTCTTGCAAGACAGAGAGATTTATTACAAATAAATTTAAAATCCCTCTATTTCTTTCTTCTATTGACAGAAATCCTTCCAAATAAAATATGTATCAGGGATTTTAAAAAACACTTTAATTATTATACTATTTAATTATTATTGTAATTATTCTTCAGAAAGAAACAGTTTCCTGAAGAAATTGCTGTATCATGGCAGTGAAAGTAAAAGATAAGCATGGAACTCATTTTACCATAAATGAAGAAAGTGCTCAAAGATGGTAAATTAACAGTCACAGGAACAGCTTCAAGGGGCTCCCAGTGACCAAGTCAGGGATAATAAGAGAGAGCATCAAATAACTGATGACAGTAATGAGATAGGAATTTTTGAGTTCACACTGATATCCATAAATAATAAAAGAGAAAGGAAACACTTTCTTACAATAAAATGCACACTATCTAATGCAGATTGAGTTTGAAAATCACATAATGGTGATAATTGTCCCAGTCAAGAATTAATTATGCATGCTAAAACTAGTGGGTTAAATTTGATTAGGAACAGGTTAGTTACATAGTCTCAAATATACCCCAGCTAACCCCTTATTCATTAGAAAAAGGAAAAGATAAGTCTATGAAGAATCCTGGCAGACTACATCTTAGGCAAGAGATTAAGTTACCATCAACAGTAATAGGACAAATGGACACCTGTTCCCCCCATGATATACAGGGAAAAACATAGTATCCCTTCAATGGTATTCCTTCCAAAGACACACAACTATGTCCAATCACATGGAAACATTAAAGAAACACATATCCTTTACAAGTGTTAAATTTATGAAACACAAGGACAGACAGATACCATTCCTGATTGAAGGCTTCTAAAGAGTTTTGACAGGAGGCAAGATGGCATTGGTTTAGGAGGGCACTCACTGACTAGCTCTCTGAGGATGGCTGATTGTGGATGGGGTCCTGCCTGGGGGTCTGTGCTGTGGGTGCATGGAGTGAGAAGCTTGGGACATCTATCTGCAGGCAGAACAATGGCATGGATTGATCGGTAGAGATTCATGAGTTTTAAGCCTGCCTGTGGTGGTTAACACAGATGGCTGAGTCCACCCTCAGGAAAAAAAGCTGGTTTGAGCCATGACTTCTGCCCAGTGGCCTGGTGGGACGGGTCATTCTCCGAGAGTGGGAGGGTACTGACGGAAGGTGGAGAGAGGTTTCCTTTCTGTGGATTTGGCTGCCTGCAACCCATTGCAGCTTGGGTGAACAAAATAGCTGGATTGAAACAAAACTGGGCAGAGGGGAGGGGTGAATTTGCTGAGGAAGTTGATTTGCCTAGTTGCCTGGGGATACGCCCCAAATCCCACTAACCTGGTGAAAGGGAGCATTTTCCAAGAGAGGGAGGGTTCTGACAGAAGGTGGAGAGGGGTTTCCCCTCTGTGGATTTGGCTGCCTGGACCCCCTCATAGCTTTGGGGAGCAGATAAGCCAGCTTGCAGCAGCACCAGGCTGAGGGGAGAAGTGAATCTACTGAGGAAGCCTGATTTACCCAGGACACTGGTGACATTGAGGCTTGGCTCAAGAGGGGGCAGAGCCAGCCAATTTTGTTGTTCTGCACAGACAAAAATCAGAACCTCAGCTCCCCTGGGGAGGCCAGGAAGTGGGAAGTGCTTGATTAGTTTCTACGAGCCTAGTTAGGATCCCCTCTGTGAAGGGTGTGGTCTAGAAGTGGAATTATTTTGGGTCCCTTATTTTGCCAAAAAAAAAAAAAAACACAGTCACTTTGAAAAATGAAAAATGAATTCTTCTTTTTAATTTATTTTAAGAGCTAAAACCTGCCTCAAAACCTGCAGATAGAACCCTGCAGGGAAAATGATTGATAAACACAAGCAGGCTGAGAGGATCCACAAAGACACTAAAAGGAACACTGTTCCTCCTTAGCTTTGTGTGACTGCCTGCTTGTGTGGTTGTTTGATTTTTCTGTTTATTTGTTCTCTTTGGCTTTTCTTAACTCTTTCCTACCCCCTTCTTTTTTCCTTCTTTTTTTTTCTTTTTAATTAAGTGCTGCTAGCTTGTCTCTTCTTTGATGTGCTTCTACTTCAGTGATTTCCCATTCTCTGTCTATATTGATTTTGTATCCCAAGTTATCTCTTCCCCTTCCTTCATCTTTCTGCTTTCTGTTGTAGTCTTTACACACCATGTTTTTTCATTAACCCACAACATAATGGTATCAATTTCTATTCTATCTATTCTGTTTTCTTCTTTTTTATTAATATTAACTTTTTACATTCAACATTTCTTCACTCTTTCTCTCCCTCCTCATCATTCTAGCATTCTAAATCATTATATATATATTCCTCTATTTGTTTTCCCAGTCCATTGTAGGTACTCCACTTTTTATCCTATTACTCTACACTGCCTACATGACCTAAATATTAATTTCACTATGACTTATTTGGTCCCTTCTCTAACTTTTATCAATATTACTATTATCATTCATCCTTTTCACATCTTTTGATTCCGCTGGCCCTAATCTTTTGCCTTCAAGGGAACATAGAAAGAAGGAAGGAAATAAAATGAAAAGAAAAAGTGTCAAAGAGCAAACAACAGACACATAGAACCAACAGTTAAATAACTCTAGAGCAGAGAGAGAAGCTAATCAACTGAATAAACCCATCAAGATAAAAGGATGAATAGAAGGCAACAAAAAATTACAAACCACACTTTGAAACAGGAAGACATGGAGCAGCCCAAGGACAAACTGAAAACAGGGAAGAGATGGAGAACATTAAAGAACTAATCAAAGCATTTCAAATAAATAACATGGGCCAACTGAATGAAGAGAAGGAAGAGATTAAGGATATAAAGAAGACACAGGGAGAACATACTGAAGAAATTGTAAACATATGCAAAATGATAATGGATATGATGGTGATCAATGGCACAATCCAAGAAATCAAAAAGACACTGGATTCACATAACAGCAGATTTGAACAGCAGAATTAGTGATGTGGAAGACAATACATCTGAAATCAAACAGATAGTAGAACAGATAGACAAAAAGATAGAAAAAAATCCAGCAGGGATTCAGGGATTTAACTGACAACACAAAATGCACAAACATACACATTATGGGCATCCCAGAAGGAGAAGAGAAGGGAAAGGGAACAGAAGAAGTGTTGAAGGAAATAATGGCTGAAAACTTCACAAGCCTATTGAGAGAGATGGATGTGCCGACCCAGAAAGCACAGCACACCCCAAACAGTATAAATACCAACAGGTCAATGCCAAGACATATACTTGTCAAAATGTCCAATGCTCAAGACAAAGAGAAAATACTCAAGGCAGCAAGAGAATAGAGAACCATCATATACAAGGGAAGCACAATAAGATTAAGTGCTGATTTCTCATCTGAAACCACAGAGGCAAGAAAACAGTGGTATGATATAGTCAAAGTACTAAAAGAAAAAAACTTCCAGCCAAGAATTCTCTATCCAGGAAAGCTGGCATTCAAAAATGATGGAGAGTTCAAAATATTCACACATAAACAGAAATTAAGAGAGTGTGTCAATAAGAAACCGGCACGTCAAGAAATAATAAAGGAAGTTCTACAAGTTGAAAGGAAAAATCAAGGTAGAGAGAGTTGGAGGAGAGTTAAAATCAACTAAAAAGACAAAATCAGAAACAAAACAACATATGACATATTAACTCAAAGTAAAAATGGCTGAAGTAAGAAATTTGTTGCGAGTAATAAGACTGAATGTTAATGGATTAAAATCACCACTCAGGAGACAAAGATTGGCAGAATGGATAAGGAAATATGATCCATCTATATGCTGTCTACAAGGAACCCACCTTAGACCCAGGGATTCAAGGAGGCTGAAAGTGAATGGCTGGAAAACAATTTTACAAGCTAACAATAGCCAAAAAGGGACAGGAGTAACTATTCTAATATCATACAAAATAGACTTTAAATGCAAAACTATTGTAAGAGACAAAGATGGACACTACATATTAGTAAAAGGAGTAATCTCTCAAAGAAGTAAGAACAATCATCAACATTTACACACCTAATTGGGGTGCCTCAAAATATGTGAGGTAAACTCTGGAAAATCTAAGTGGAGAAATAAATTCCTCTACAATTGTAGTGGGGGATTTAATACACCATTACCTTCATTAAACAGAAAATCTAGACATAGAATCAATAAAGAAACAAAGGCTCTGAACAATACATTAGATGACCTGGACTTAATAGACATATACAGAAAACTACACCCAAATACAGCAGGATTTACATTCTTCTCAAGTGCACATGGAACATACTCCAAGATAGACCACATGCTAGGCCACAAAACAACTCTCAGTGAATTCAGAAAGATTGAGATCATACAAAGTAATTTCTCTGACCACAATGGAGTGAAATTGGAAATCACTAAGGGCCAGAGAAACAGGTTAGGCACAAGGATAGGCAAGTTAACAACACACACTTAGACAAACAGTGGGTCAAGGAAGAAATCTCAAAAGAAATCAGTAAGTACCTTGAAACTAATGAAAATGACAACACAACATATCAAAACTTATGGGATACAGCAAAAGCTGTCCTGAGAGGGAAGCTCATAGCCATAAATACATATATTATAAAAAAAGGAACAGTTAAAATAGAAGACCAAACTGCACACTTGGAGGTATTGGAAAAACAATAAATTAAAATTAAAGGATGTAGAAAGGAGAAAATAACAAAGATTAGAGCAGAACTAAATGAAAGTGAGAATAAGAAAGCTCTAGAAAAAACAAGCAAACCAAAAAGCTGTTTTTTTGAGAAGATCAATAAAATTGACAAGCCATTAGCCAGACTAACAAAGAAAAAGAGAGAACAGATGCAAATACATAAAATAAGGAATGAGTAAGGGGCTATCACTACTGACCCCACAGAAATAAAGAGTATCATAAGGGGATACTTTGAAAAATTATACACCAACAAGAATGATAATTTAGAGGAAATGGACAAGTTTCTAGAAACTCACAAACAGCCTACATTGATGAAAGAAGAAATTGATGAACTCATCAGTCCAACTACAAGTAAAGAGATAAACACAGTCATGAAAAACCTACCAACTAAGAAGAGCCCAGGAGCAGATGACTTCACAGCTGAATTCTACCAAACATTCCAAAAAAGAGCTAACATCAATTCTGCTTAAGCTCTTCCAAAAAATAGAAGTAGAAAGAATATTGTCCAACTCATTCTATGATGTCAACATTACCCTAATGCCAAATCCAAACAGAGATACCACAAGAAAGGAAAATTACAGTCCAATTTCTCTAATGAACCTAGATGCTGAAATCCTCAATAAAATTCTTGCCAATCACATTCAACAACATATCAAAAGGATTATACACCATGACCAAGTGGGTCTCATCCCTGTTATGCAAGGATGGTTCAATATAAGAAAATCAATCAATGTAATACACCACAAAAACAGATTGAGAGAAAAAAAACTTATGATCATCTCTATAGATGCAGAAAAAGCATTCAACAAAATACAGCACTCTTTCCTGATAAAAACACTGCAAAAGATAGGAATAGAAGGAGACTTTCTGAATATGATAAAGGGTATATATGAATATCCCAAACCTAACATCATCTTCAATGATGATATCCTAAAAGCCTTCCATCTGAGATCGAGAACAAGACAAGGATGCCCACTATCACCACTCCTATTTAACATTGTCTTAGAAGTACTTGCTCAAGCACTGATGCAAGAAAAGGGTATAAAAGGCATCTATATTGTAAAAGAAGAAGTAAAAATTTCATTATTTGCAGATGACATGATCCTATATATAGAAAGCCCAGAGAAATCTACAACAAAGCTTCTAGAACTTATAAAGGAGTTCAGTAATGTCACAAGGTATAAGATCAATGCTCAAAAATCAGTAGCATTTCTGTACACCAATAACGAACAATCTGAGGAGGAAATTTAAAAAAACCGTTTACAATAGTAACTAAAAAATCAAATATCTAGGAATAAATTTAACTAAATATGTAAAGGACTTATAGAGAAAACTACACAACACTGTTAACAGAAATCAAAGAAGACTTACATAAATGGAAGAATATTCCCTGTTCATGGATAGGAAGACAAAACATCATCAAGATGTCTATCCTACCCAAAGTAATCTACAGATTTAATGCAATCCAAATAAAAATCAACACTGTATTTTTTAAGGAACTGGAAAAATGAACTGCAAAATATATTTGGAAAGGTAAGAGGCCCCAAATTGCCAAAGACATGTTGGAAAAGAAAAATGAAGTTGGAGGTATCACATTACCAGACTTTAAAACATACCAGAAAGCTACAGTGCTCATAACTTCATGGTATTGGCACAAGGATAGATTTACTGACCAATGGAACTGAATTGAGAGTTCTGATATAGATCCTTGCCTATACAGTCATCTGATATTTGACAAGGCCACCAAGCCAACTCAGGTGGGATAAAATGACCTCTCTAACAAGTGGTGCTTGAAAACTGGATATCCATATCCAAAAGAATGAGAGAAGAATACCCATCTCACACCTTATAGAAAAATCAACTCAAGATGAATCAAAGATCTAAATATAAGAGCCAAAACCATAAAGACCTTGGAAGATAATTTAGGGAAGCATCTACAGGACTTTTAAATAGGAAATGGTTTCATGAACTTCACACCCAAAGCACAAGCAGCAAAAGAAAAAATAGGTAAATGAGATCTCATCAAAATTTAAAATTTCTGCACCTCAAAGGATGCTATTAAGAAAATAAAAAGCAGCCTAACCAATGGGAGAAAATATGTGGCAACCATACATCTGATAGGAGCCTAATATCTTGCATACATAAAGAAATCCTACACCTTGAAAATAAAAAGGCAAACAACCCATTTAAAAAATGGGCAAGTGACCTGAAAAGACACTTCTCCATGGAAGAAATACAAATGGCTAAAAGGCACATGAAAAAATGCTCGACATCACAAGCTATTAGGGAAATGCAAATCAAAACTACAATAAGATACCATCTTACACCCATCAGAATGGCAGTTATTAAAAAAACAGCAGACTATAAGTGTAGGAGAGGATGTGGAGGAATAGGAACCCTCATCCACTGCTGGTGGGATTCTGGAATGGTCCAGCCACTGTGGCAGACAGTTTGGTGGTTCCTCAGAAAACTAACAATAGATCTTCTGTATGGTCCAGTGGTTCCACTGCTGGATATATACACAGAAGAATTTATAGCAAAGACATGAACAAATATAGGCACACCAATGTTCATAGCAGCATTGCTCACAATTGCCAAAAGTTGGAATCAGCTCTGGTGCCCATCAACTAATGAATGGATAAACAAATTGTGGTACATACATACAATGGAATATTACTCAGCTGTAAGAAGGAATAAAGTGCTAACACACAGAATAACATGGCTGTAACAAAGGAGTTATAACAAAGGAGTTGTAATAGAGGTGCTTTTGTAGGACTTGGGAATTATACTGTGTGACATTACAATAACAGATATAGGCCATTTAAATCCGCATATAACACACACAAACTGTGTGGGAGAGAGTGGGGTCTACAATGTGAACTATGGTCCATGCTTTGTGGCAAAGCCCCAGGATGTGTATATCCATTTCAGGTGATGTGCCACACTAATGAAAGATCTTTATGTGGGATGTTATGGGAGATGTGGGAGGTGGGGAATATGGGAATCACTGTAATTTTCACATAACATTTATGTAATTTAAGCATCCTTTAAAATATATGTATATTAAAAAATAACATTTATGTAAGGAAATGCACATATATGCATATATATTTATATATCATTTTACTAATAAAAGAAAAAAGAAAAAAAACAAAGAGACTTGGCAACTAACTGCAATTCCTTCTTCTGAACTGAGTCCTGTTGTGAAGGACATAACTAGGTCAATTAATGAAAGCTGAGCAGAGGTGAAACTTGAATAAATGGTAGCACACCCTTCAGTATTTCCTGCAAACAATCTCTTGGTTATAAACTATCTCAGTTGCTATTTAACTGTGAATATTCTAAACTCACCCTAATTTTTGAAAGACAATCTTGTCAGATATAAGATTCTTGGCTGGATGTTTTTCTCTTGCAGTATCTTAAATATATCAATGTCTTCTTGCCCCCATGGCTACTGATGAGAGATTGGCAATTAATCTTATCGAGTGTCCCTTATATGTTATGCATTGCTTTTCTCTTTCTGCTTTCAGAATTCTCTTTTTGTCTTTTGCATTTGATATTCTGATTAGTATGTCTTAGAGTTGTTCTACTTGGATTTATTTGTATGGGAGTACATTGTGTTTCTTGGACATGGATATCTATGTCCTTGAACAAGGATTGGGAAACTTTCCACCATTGTTTCTTCAAATATTCCTTCTGCCCCTTTTCCCTTCTCTTCTTCTTCTGGGACACTCATGACAATATGTTTGCATGTCTCTTGCTGTCATTTAGTTCCCTGAGAACTTGTTCAAACTTTTCCATTCTTTTCTTCACCTGTTCTTTTGTATGTTTGCTTTTGGAGGCCATTTCTTTAAGCTCACCAATCTTTTCTTCTGCCTCCTCAAAGCTGCTGTTATATGATTCCACTGTATTTTTTTATAATAATTATTATTATTTTATTGTGGGTAAAAATCAAATTTTTCACAATACAAACCAATATTTGTAAAATGATATATAAATATATATGCATATATGTGCATTTGGTTACATAACTGTTATTATATATATATATATCTTAAAAGGTGCTTAGA
The DNA here is from genome assembly GCA_026826555.1 of Tolypeutes matacus. Classification (NCBI taxonomy): domain Eukaryota; kingdom Metazoa; phylum Chordata; class Mammalia; order Cingulata; family Chlamyphoridae; genus Tolypeutes; species Tolypeutes matacus. The sequence goes on along the minus strand of JAKSZT010016295.1, from coordinate 33,523 downwards.
TTACCTAAATGTTACACAGATTTACAGGGATTCCTATGTTCCTCACTTCCCACACCTCCCATAACATCCCACATAAACATCTTTCATTAGCATGGCACATCACATGCAATGGATATACACATCCTGGGGCTTTGCCACTAAGCATAGACCACAGTTCACATCATAGACCACACTGTCAGCCATACAGTTCTTCATGGTATATGCTGATGTAAAATGGCCTATATCCATTGCCACAACGTCCCTAAGGACAACCCCCAAGTCCTGAAAAAGCCCCTGTATTACAACTGCCCTTCCCCTCCCTACCTCAAAAGTGTCTAGTAGTGACTGTATCCACCTCACTGTTATAATTTCTTCTATTGCTTGAATAACAGTATGTCTACAACAGAATACTATTAAGTCCACTCTAGTCCATAACTCTTCACCTAATCCTGAGAGGACTGGGATGGTTATGTCCACTCCACCTCCAAGTGAGAGTAGGCTTATATCCCATGAATACGGTGGATGGGAATATCCTGCCTGCAGCTGAAGGCTCTCTCTCTCCATTCCCTGGGATGGCCGTTGTCCATCATTGTATCCTCTCCAGGTGAATTGGGTGAGTCCATTGAGCTGTAGAGTAGGAGTTGCAGCTCCATCAAGGTCCTGGCACATAGGTAGGCAGAGGCTCCAGTCTCTGGAACTACACCTACAAACTCTAACATCACATATAAGTTTGAATAGAAGGGACTGGTGGACCATGTGCAGGGAGGACTCATTTAAGTCCAATTCTGTCACTCACAGGACCACAGATTCCAAAGTAGAGCTCACTGATAAGGTGTCAATCTCTGGGACTATCCCCCCCTATATAGGACCTGGGTGTCTCCAGAGCCCTCAGGAGCCCCTCTGTGTGGGATGCTATCCACTTTAGTGTTCTATGAGATCCTACTGAAGTGTGCATAAGTGTTACCTCTGGGATGACCTCCCGACTCTCTTTGAAGTCTCTTATCCACATGAACTCATTTGTCTTTACATTTTCCCCCTTTTATTCAAGGTCTTTTTCCAGTCATATTGCCAGTTGGTATTTGGTATTAATCCCTTGTTGCCAAGGAGGCTCATCCCCAGGAGTCATGCTGGGGGAAAGGTAATGTGTTCATATACTGAGTTTGGCTTAGAGAGAGGCCACATTTGAGCAACAAGGAGGTCCTCAGGTGGCAACTCTTAGGCACCACATAACAGTAGGCTAAGTTTCAATTACAAGAGCAAAGACTCATAAGGCTAGTCATCAATAATAAGAAACCATCAATGGGCCATCCTCTTGCCAGACACTGCCTCTGCACTTGGGGGACTGTTGCTGCTCCCTTGGAGAATGTGGCAGAGCTCTCCAGGCTGGGAAATCAGATCCCTCATTTATTGAGTAATTGTCTTCCCACCGTGACAATGCCCCATTCCTTGATCATTTGAACAATTTTATATATCTTTCATGTATATTCAGATGACCTTCCTCTGATGAATCCCCCATCCCTGACACCCCCCACCAATGCTCCTCTGCAGCCCCCATTGTAACTCTTCTGTGATCTAAACCTACCTTGAAGATGAAGCCCATATAATAACTGAATACAATTAATAGGAAAATGAAATAATAATGATAAGCTTAAATGCAAGAGATAAAATATAAGGAAACTCAGAAAAAAAAAACCTAAAAATAAAATATAATTAATGGATTGGGACATTCAAAAAATGGGGAAAAACAAAATAAATCCTTTTTAAAAATTATTCATTTTTCCTTTTATCACTGCATTTTCGGATGTCCAGTGTACCGTGACACCTTCCCCCTCTCATTCCCCAGTGTCTCCGAAATTTGCATTTAATTTTTAAAGAAGTTTTAGGTCACAGAAAAGTCACACATGGAATACTAGAGACTCCCACGTACCCAACAACCCTCCCCCTTCCCCACCCCATATTAAAACCTTTTTTTAAATGGATGTTAGCATTGTTATAACTGTTATACAGATAGTGAAATACAGAAACTAAACATTGTCAATGGTTTACAGTATACTTTACAATTTAGATGGTACATTTTAATAATTTTTGATATTTACCATGTCTTGTGTCCATTCCTGTAAGGTAAGGAAAATCATTTCCCATGACCACCAAATACCCCATTTGATCTTTTCTGTTCCTTCCTCCCCATCCGCCTGAGGCATATGACACTCCCCTGTCTTGACTCATGGAATGACAAGATTCATAGGTACATGCCCTGGGTATTCTAACCTGCCCTTCCTAATCTACCCACCCGTCAACGCTGCACCACCAAACCGAGTAATATCACTACCCATCTTTCCTATCCTTCAATATGCAACTATACTCTATCACTTTATCATAGATTATGTCCAAATGGGTGATGGCTCACAAGCTACTCTTCTCTTTCTCTCCCTTGTTAACCTATTTTTCAGATAATTGTTCTCAGACACAGCTCACATTCCTCAATTCAAATCAGTGTGGTCATATGCTGATCCTCCTGAAATGCCTGGCTTGCTTCACTCATCTTAAGGTCTTCAAGATTCAACCATGTTATTCCATGTGTTAGCACTTTATTCCTTCTCACTGCTGAGTAATATTCCATAGTATGTATGTACCACATTTTGCTTATCCATTCATCTGTTGATGGGCACCGGGACTGATTCCAACTTTTGGCAATTGTGAACAATGTTGCTATGAACATTGGTGTGCCTACACATGTTCGTGCCTTTAAATTCTTCTGGGTATATATCCAGCAGTGGAATTGCTGGATTTAACAAAATATCTATTGTTAGTTTTCTGAAGAACCGCCAAACTGTCCTCCATAGTGGCTGGACCATTCCACAATCCCATCAGCAGTGGATGAGGGTTCCTATTCCTCCACATCCTCTCCAACACTTAGAGTAGGCTGTTTTTTTAAATAGCTGTCATTCTGAGGGGTGTAAGATGGTATCTAAATGTAGTGTTTTTTTTTGTTTTGTTTTTCTTTTTTAATTATTTATTTATTTATATTGTGGGTAAAAATCAAAATTCTCACAATACATACAAACATTTGCAAAACGATATATAAATATATATGCATATATGTGTATTTGCTTAGAAAAATGTTATTTAGATATATATATACATGTATTTTAAGAGGTGCTTAGATAACCCAAAATATTACACGGAACCCACTGGGATTCCCATGTTGCCCACCTCCCACACCTCCCACCACATCCCACACAAACATCTCCCACAAGTGTGGCCCACCACACTCAATGAACTTACACATCCTGGAGCCTTGCCACCAACCATAGACCACAGTTCACACCATAGACCACACTCTCTCCCACTCAGTTCTGAGTGGTGTGTGCTGATTTAAAATGGCCTACACCTGTTGCCACAATAGTACTCAGGACAACCTCTAACACACAAAGAAGCCCCTGTATTTCAATTGCTCATCCCCTCCCTACCCCAAAAGTATCAAGTGACCACTGGCTCCACCTCATTGTTATAATTTCTTGCATTGCTAGAATCACCATATCTGAACAAGAGAATACCATCAAGTCCACCCTAGTCCATAGTTCTTCCCCCAGTCCTGAGGGGACTGGGATGGTGATGTCCACTCCAACTCCAAGTGAGAGAGGGCCTACATCCCATGTACATGTTGGGTGGGATGATCCTGCCTGCAGATGCAGGCCCTCTCCATTCCCTAGGATGGCCATTGCCATCATTGTCTCCTCACCAGGTGACCTGATCGAGTCCATTGAGCTGTAGGGTAGGAGCTGTAGTTCCACCGAGATTTCATGCACACCCGGCACATAGGTAGGCCAGAGGCTCCAGTCTTTGGAAGTACACCCAAAAACTCCAGCATCACATATAGGTTTGAACAGAAGGGACTGGTGAACCATGTTCAGGGAGGACTTATTTGAGACCAATTCTGTCACTCTCAGGAGCACAGACTCCAAAATAGAGCCCACTGATAAGGCATCAGTCTCTGGGGCTATCCCCCCTATATAGGACCTAGGTGTCTCCAGAGATCTCAGGAACCCCCCCGTGTGGGGTGATAGGCACCCAGATGTGCTATGAGCTCCTACTGAGGTGTGCGTAAGAGTTACCTCTGGGGTGACCTCCCGACTCTCTTTGAAGTCTCTTAGCCACTTGAACTCATTTGTCTTTACCATTTCCCCCTTTTATTCAAGGTCTTTTTCCAGTTGTGTTGCCAGTTGGTACTTGGTATTAATCCCTCATTGCCAGGGAGGCTCATCCCCGGGAGTCATGTCCCACATTGGGAGGAAGGTAATGCAATCATATGCTGAGTTTGGCTTAGAGAGAGGCCACATTTGAGCAACAAGGAGGCTCTCAGGTGGCAACCCTTAGGCACCCCACAACTGTAGGCTAAGTCTCATTTACAAGAGCAAAGACTCACAAGGGTAGTCATCAATAAAAAAAAACACATCAGTGAGTCATGCTATTTTGACAGGCACTGTCCCTACACTCAGAGGACTATTGGTGCTCCCTTGGAGACTGTGGCAGAGCTCTCCAGGCTAGGAATTCAGATTCCCTCATTTATTGTGTGATTATCCACCCATTGTGAACAAATCCCAACCCCCGATCCTTTGAATGATTTTGTATATCTTTCATGTATATTCGGATGAACCAACCCCCACGAAACCCCCCCACAGACACACCCCCAATAATCCCCCGCAGTACCCATTGTAACCCTTCTGTGATCCAAATCCTCCACGAACATTTAGTCCATAAAATAATCAAATTCACTTTCTAGGAAAAAGAAACAAGTATGATAAGCTTACATGGAAGAGACAAACATAAGGAGACTCAGGGGGGAAAAAAAGAAGAGAAGGAAAAAAAAAACAAATAATCAAACAAAGAACAAAACAAAATAAAATATAATTAGTGGATTGGGACATTCAAAAAATGGGCAAAAAAGCAAAGGAAATGCCTTATATATATATATATATTTTTTTTTTCCCCTTTCTCTTTTCTTTTTTCCTGCCTTTTATCACTGTATTATGGGAGGTCTGCTGTGCCATGACACCTTCCTCCTCTCAATCCCCATTGTCTACCAATTTTTCATTTTTTTTTTCAAAGAAGTTTTAGGTCACATCAAAGCCACACACGGAGTGCCGGAGACTCCCAGATACCAAACCACTCCCCCTTCCCCAGCCCATATTAACCCCCCCCTTTTTTTTTGGTTGTTAGCATTGTTATAACTGTTATACAGATAGCAAATTATAGCAACTAAACATTGTCAGTGATTTACAGTATAGTTTACAATTTAGATGATACAGTTTAATAATTTTGATGATATTTACCATGTCCTGTGTCCATTACTGTAAGGTAATGAAAAACCTTCCCCATGACAACCAAACAACCCATTAGATCTTCACTGTTCCCTTCCCCCCAAGCCCCCCAGGGACCATGATACCACCTTCTCCCTACCCATGGAATGTCAAGATTCACAGTTACATGCCCTGGGGATTTGAACCTGCCCTTCCTAATCCACCCACCCGCCAGTGCTGCACCACCAAACCCAGGAACACCACCACTCATCTGCCCCATCCCCCAAAATGCAGCCACACTCTATCCCTTTACCATAGATTATGTCCATATGGGTGATGGCTCAAAGCCTGCTCTTCTCTTTCTCTCCTTTGTTAACATATTTTTCAGACAATGGTTCTCAGAGACTGCTCACTTTCCTCAGTTCAGATAAGTGAGGTCATATACTGTTCATCCTTCAGTGCCTGGCTTGTTTCACTCAACATAAGGTCTTCAAGATTCATCCACGTTATTCCATGTGTTAGCACTTTGTTCCTTCTTACAGCTGAGTAATATTCATTGTATGTATGTACCACATTTTGCTTATCCATTCGTCTGTTGATGGGCACCGGGGCTGATTCCAACTTTTGGCAATGGTGAACAATGCCGCTATGAACATTGGTGTGCATATATATGTTGTATTTTTGTTTTCAGTTCTTCTGGGTATATACCCAGCAGTGGAATTACTGGATCATACGGAAGATCTATTGCTAGTTTTCTGAGGAACCGCCAAACTGTCCTCCACAGTGGCTGGACCATACCGCAGTCCCACCAGGAGTGGATGAGGTTTCCTATTCCTCCACATCCTCTCCAACATTTAGTGTCTCCTGTTTTTTTAATAGCTGCCATTCTGATGGGTGTAAGATGGTATCTCATTGGAGTTTTGATTTGCATTTCCCTGATGGCAAGTGATGTTGAGCATTTTTTCATGTGCTTTTTTTTTATTTTTATTTTTTTTTATTTTTTTACTATTATGGGTAAAAATCAAAATTCTCACAATACATACAAACATTTGCAAAGTGATATGTAAATATATATGCATATATGTGTATTTGCTTACAAAAATGTTGTTTATATATATATATACATATATTTCAAGAGGTGCTTAGATTACCCAAAATATTACACGGAACCCACTGGGATTCCCATGTTGGCCACCTCCCACACCTCCCATCATGTCCCACACAAACATCTCACACAGTGTGGCCCACCACCCTCAATGAACTTACACATCCTGGAGCCTTGCCACCCACCATAGACCACAGTTCACACTGTAGACCACACTCTCTCCCACTCAGTTCTGAGTGGTGTGTGCTGATTTAAAGTGGCCTACATCCGTTGCCACAACGGTACTCAGGATAACCTCCAACTCCCAAAGAAGCCCCTGTATTTCAACTGCTCATCCCCTCCCTACCCCAAAAGTGTCAAGTGGCCACTGGCTCCACCTCATTGTTATAATTTCTTGCATTGCTAGAGTCACCATATGTGAACAAGAGAATACCATCAAGTCCACTTTAGTCCATAGTTCTTCCCACAATCCTGAGGGGACTGGGATGGTGATGTCCACTCCAACTCCAAGTGAGAGAGGGCTTATATCCCATGGATATGGTGGGTCATGTGCTTTTTAGCCATTTGTATTTCTTCCTTGGAGAAGTGTCTTTTCAGGTCACTTGCCCAGTTTTTAAATGGGTTGTTTGTCCTTTTATTTTCAAGGTGTAGGATTTCTTTATATATTCCAGATATTAGGCTCTTATCAGATATATGGTTGCCAAATATTTTCTCCCATTGGGTAGGCTGTCTTTTTATTTTCTTAATAGCATCCTTTGGGGTGCAGTAGTTTTTAATTTTGAGGAGATCCCAATTATCCATTTTTTCTCTTGCTGCTCGTGCTTTGGCTGTGAAGTTCATGATACTATTTCCTATTACAAGGTCCTGTAGATGCTTTCCTACATTATCTTCCAAGGTCTTTATGGTTTTGGCTCATATATTTAGATCTTTGATCCATCTTGAGTTGATTTTTGTATAAGATGTGATATGGTATTATTCTCCCATTCTTTTGGATATGGATATCCTGTTCTCCAAGCACCAATTTTTAAAGAGGCCATTCTCTCCTAACTGAGTAAGCTTGGTGGCCTTGTCAAATATCAGATGACTGTATATGTGAGGATCTATACCAAAACTCTCAATTCAGTTCCATTGGTCAGTAGGTGTATCCTTGTGGCAATACCATGCAGTTTTGATTACTGTAGCTTTGTAGTATCTTTTAAAGTCAGGTAATGTGATACCTCCAACTTCAATTTTCTTTTTCAATATGTCTTTGGCAATTCCGGGGCTCTTACATTTTCAATTATATTTTGTGGTTAGTTTTTCCAGTTCTGTAAAATATATAGTGTTGATTTTACTGGGATTGCTTTAAATCTGTAGATTAGTTTGTGTGGGATAGATATCTTGATGATGTTTAGTTTTGCTATCCATGAACAGGGAATATTTTTTCCATTTATTTAAGTCTTTGATTTTCTTTAACAGTGTTGTGTAGTTTTCTGTATATAAGTCCTTTACATCTTTTGTTAAATTTATTTGTAGGTATTTGATTCTTTTAGTTACTATTGTAAATGGTATTTTTAAAAACTTCCTCCTCAGATTGCTCATTACTGGTTTACAGAAATGCTACTAATTTTTGAGCCTTGGTCTTATACCTTGTGACATTACTGAACTCCTTTATAAGTTCTAGAAGCTTTGTTGTAGATTTCTCTGGGCTTTCTATGTATAGGATCATGTCATCTGCAAATAATGAAATTTTTACTCCTTCTTTTCCTATCTGGATGCCTTTTATATCCTTTTCTTGCCTCAGTGCTTGAGCAAGTACTTCTAAGACAATATTAAATAGGAATGGTTATAGGAAGCATCCTTGTCTTGTTACCAGTCTCAGAGGGAAGGCTTTTAGGATTTCACCATTGAAAATGATGTTAGGTTTGTGTTTTTCACATATACCCTTTATCATATTCAGATAGTTTCCTTCTATTTTTGCCTTTTGCAGTGTTTTTATCAGGAAAGAGTGTTGTATTTTGTTTGAATGCTTTTTCTGCATCTATGAGATGATCATTAGATTTTTTTTTCTTTCAGTTTATTTATGTGGTGTATTACATTGATTGATTTTCTTATATTGAACCATCCTTGCATAGCTGGGATGAAACCCACTTGGTCATGGTGTATAATCCTTTTGATATGTTGCTGAATGAGATTAGCAAGAATTTTGTTGAGGATTTTAGCATCTAGGTTCATTACAGAAATTGGTCTGCAATTTTCCTTTCTAGTGGTATCTTTGTCTGGTTTTGGTATTTGGGTGATTTTGGCATCATAGAATGAGTAGGTCAATATTCCTTCTACTTCTATTTTTTGGAAGAGCTTAAGCAGAATTGGTGTTAGCTCTTTCCAGAATGTTTGGTAGTATTCAGCTGTGAAGCTGTCTGTTCCTGGATTCTTCTTAGTTGGGAGGTTTTTTATGACTGAGTCTATCTCTTTACTTGTAATTGGACTTCTGAGTTCATCAATTTCTTCTTTCATCAATGTACACTGTTTGTGTATTTCTAGGAACTTGTCCATTTCCTCTAAATTATCATTCTTGTTGGCATATAATTTTTCAAAGTATCTTCTTATAATACTCAATTTCTGTGGGGTCATTAGTGATATCCCCTGGTTCATTCCTTATTTTGTGTATTTGCATCTGTTCTCTCTTTTTCCTTTTAATCTGGCTAGGGTTTCTCAATATTATTGATCTTCTTCAAGAACCATCTTTCAGTTTTGTTTATTGTTTCTAGTGCTTTATTATTCTCTATTTCATTTAGTTCTGCTCTAATCTTTGTTATTTCCTTCTGTCTATTTCTTTTTCATTTAGTTTTTTGTTGTTTTTCCAATTCTTCGAAGTGTGCAGTTAGGTCTTCAATTTTAGCTCTTTCTTCTTTTTTAATATCTGTATTTATGGCTATGAATTTCCATCTCAGGACAGCTTTTGCTGCATCCCATAGGTTTTGATATGTTGTGTTGTCATTTTCATTAGTTTCAAGGTAGTTACTGATTTCTTTTGAGATTTCTTCCTTGACCCACTGTTTGTCTAAGAGCGTGTTATTATCTTCCATATTCTTGTGCCTAATCTGTTTCTCTGGTGCTTAGTGATTTCCAATTTCACTCCATTGTGGTCAGGGAAATTACTTTGTATAATCTCAATCTTTCTGAATTTATTGAGAGTTGTTCTGTGGCCTAGCATGTGGGCTATCTTGGAGTGTGATCCATGTTCACTCAAGAAGAATGTAAATTATGGTATACTTGTGTGTATAAGTATATTAAGTCCAGGTCCTCTAATGTATTATTGAGAGCCTTTGTTTCTTTATTGATTCTCTGTCTAAATGTTCTGTCTGATGATGATAATGGTGTATCAAAGTCCCCCACTATAATTGAAGAGGCATCTATTTCTCCACTTAGTTTTTCCAGAGTTTGTCTCATGTATTTTGAGGCACCCCGATTAGGTGCGTAAATATTTACGATTGTTCTCTCTTCTTGAGAGATTGCCCCTTTTACTAATATATAGTGTCCATCTTTGTCTCTTACAATAGTTTTCCATTTAAAGTCTATTTTGTCTGATATTAGAATAGCTACTCCTGCCCTTTTTGGCTATTGTTAGCTTGTAAAATTGTTTTCCAGCCATTCACTTTCAGCCTCCTTGAATCCCTGGGTCGAAGGTGGGTTTCTTGTAGACAGCATATAGATGGATCATATTTCCTTATCCATTCTGCCAATATTTGTCTCTTGAGTGGTGATTTTAATCCATTAATATTCAGTCTTATTACTCGCAACAAATTTCTCTACTTCAGCCATTTTTACTTTGGATTAATATGTCATATGTTGTTTTGTTTCTGTTTTTGTCTTTTTAGTTGCTTTAACTCTCCTCCAACTCTCTCTACCTTTATTTTTCCTTTCAACTTGTAGAACTTCCTTTATTATTTCTTGAAGTGTCAGTTTCTTATTGACACACTCTCTTAATTTCTGTTAATGTGTGAATATTTTGGACTCTCCATCATTTTTGAAAGCCACCTTTCCTGTATAGAGAATTCATGGCTGGAGGTTTTTTTCTTTTAGTACTTTGACTATATCATACCACTGTTTTCTTGCCTCCGTGGTTTCAGATGAGAAATCAGCACTTAATCTTATTGTGCTTCCCTTGTATGTGATGGTTTTCTTTTCTCTTGCTGCCTTGAGTGTTTTCTCTTTGTCTTGAGCATTGGACATTTTGACAAGTATATGTCTTGGCCTTGGCCTGTTGGGATTTATACTGTTTGGGGTGTGCTGTGCTTCCTGGATCTGCACATCCATCTCTCTCAATAGGGTTGGGAAGTTTTCAGCCACTATTTCCTTCAACACTTCTTCTGTTCCCTTTCCCTTCTCTTCTTCTTCTGGGATGCCCAGAAGGCATATATTTGTGCCTTTTGCATTGTCATTCAAATCCCTGAATCCCTGCTGGAGTTTTTCTATTTTTTTGTCTATCTGTATTACTATCTGTTTGATTTCAGATGTATTGTCTTCCACATCACTAATTCTTTCTTCTGCTTATTCAAATCTGCTGTTATGTGAATCCAGTCTTTTTGATTTCTTGCATTGTGCCATTGATCACCATCATATCCGTTATCTTTTTGCATATGTTTACAATTTCTTCAGTATGTTCTCCCAGTGTCTTCTTTATATCCTTAATCTCTTCCTTCACTTCATTAAGTTGGTTCATTGTATTTATTTGGAAAGCTTTGATTAGTTGTTCAATGTTCTGCATCTCTTCCTAGATTTTAGGTTGCTCATTGGACTGGTCCATGTGTTCCTGTTTCTCAGTTTGGTTTGTAATTTTTTCTTGCCCTCCAGTCATCATTTTATCTTGATGGATTTATTCAGTTGATTAGCTTCTCTCTCTGCTCTAGAGTTTTATTTAGCTGGTGGTCTGTGTGTGTGTTAAGTTTTCTCTTTGACCCTTTTTCTTCCTGTTTATTTCCTTGCTTCTTTCTATGTTCCCTTGAAGGCAAAATATTAGAGCCAGAGGAATCAAAAGATGTGAGAAAGGAAGAAGGATAATTGTAATATTGATAAAAGTTAGAAGAGGGGCCAAATAAGACTTAATGAAATGAATATTTAATTCACATAGGCAGTGTAGAGTAATAGGAAAAAAAGTGGAGTACCTACAATGGACCGGGAAACCAAATACAGGAATATATATATAATGATTTAAAAATCTAGAATTATGGGGAAGGAGAGAAAGAGTAAAGAAAGGGCTGAAAGGAAAAAGTTAATATTAATTAAAAAAAGAAGAAAACAAAATAGCTAGAATATAAATTGACACCCTTAAGATGTGGGCTAATGAAAAAACGTGGTATATAAGAACCACAACAGAAAGTAGAAGGCAGAAAGATGAAGGAAGGGTAAGCGATAGCTTGGGATACCAAAATCAATATAGACAGAGAATGGGAAATCACTGAAGAAGAATCACAGCAAAGAAGAAGCAAGCTAGCAGCACCTAATTAAAAGAACAATGAAGGAAAAAGGAAAGTGGGTAGGAAAGAGGAAAGAAAAGCAAGAGACAACAAATTAACAGAGAAAAACCAAACAACCACACAAGCAAGCAGTCAAACAAAGCTAAGGAGGAAGTGTTCCTTCTAGGGTCCTTGTGGATCTTCTCAGCCTGCTTGTGTTTATCATGCAATTTCCCTGCAGGGTTCTAGCTGCAGGTTTTGAGGGAGATTTTAGGTGTTAAACTAAATTAAAAAGAAGAATTCATTTTTTAAAGTGACTGTCTTCTTCTTCTTCTTTCTTTTTTTTTTTTTTGGCAATATAAGGGACCCAAAGAAGTCCTCTGCTAGACCACCCCCTTCACCAAAGGGACCCTAAATAGGCTCGTGGAAACGAATCAATCACTTCCCACTTCCTGGCCTCCCCAGGGGAGCTGATGCTCTGATGCTTGTCAGTGCAGAGCAATAAAATTGGCTGACTCCGCCCCCTCTGGAGCCAAACCTCAGTGTCAGCGGGCTTCTGGGTAAATCAGGTTTCCTCAGCAGATTCACCTCTCCCCTCAGCCTGGCACTGCTTTAGGCTGGCTTATCTGATCCCCAAAGCTATTGCACAGTCCAGGCAGCCAAATCCACAGAATTAAACCCCTCTCCACCTTCTGTCAGAACCCTCCCTCTCTCGGAGAATGCTCCCTCACACTGGGAGCGGGAGTTACTGGTGTGGGATTTATGGCTCAAACCAGCCTTTTTCCCTGCAGGTTGGGCTCAGCCATCTGTGTTAACCACCACAGGCAAGCTTAAAACTCATGAATCTTTACTGATCACTTCACACCATCGATCTGCCTGCAGCTAGATGTTCCAAGCTTCTCACTCCGTGCATCCACAGCACAGACCCCCAGGCAGTACCAGTCCACAATCGGCCATCCTCAGAGAGCTAGTCAGTAAGTGCTTTCCAAAACTGATGCCATCTTGCCCTGCCGATGTATTTTTTTTTAATTTATTTTTATTATGGGTAAAAATCAAAATTCTCACAATACATACAAACATTTGCAAAATGATATATAAATATATATGCATATATGTGTATTTGCTTACAAAAATGTTATTTATATATATATATA
>JAKSZT010016186.1:0-19102 GCA_026826555.1 Tolypeutes matacus | reverse complement strand
TCTCATATATTTTGGGGCACCCTGGTTAGGTGCGTAGATATTTATGATCATTATATCTTCCTGGAGGATCGTCCCTTTTATTAATATATAATGGCCTTCCGCATCTCTTATCACCCTTTTGCATTTGAAGTCTGTTTTGTCTGATATGCTCTTTTCTGTTTACTATTCGCGTGGAGTATCTTTTTCCAACCTTTTACTTTCAGCCGGCTTGTATCCTTGTGTCTGAGATGAGTTTCTTGTAAGCAGCATATGGATGGCTCATGTTTTTTTATCCATTCTGTCAGCCTGTATCTTTTGATTGGGGAATTTAATCCATTCACATTCAATGATATTACTGAAAATGCACTATTCATTTCCTCCATTTTATTCTTTGGTTTTCACATGTCATCTTATTTTTGTCTTTCTTTTTACTCTTTTGGTTATCCTTTCTGCTTGTCTTTCTTCTATACTCTCCTCCAAGCCTCTCTCTCCTGTCTTTTTCTTTCAGGTTCTAAGGCTTCCTTTAATATTTCCTGCAAAGGTGGATTCTTTTTTGCAAACTCTCTTAGTTTCTGTTTGTTTGTGAATACTTTATATTCACCTTCATATTTGAAGGACAGTTTTGCTGGGTAAAGAATTCTCGGCTGGCAGTTTTTCTCTTTCAGTTTCCTAATTGTATCATACTACTGTCTTCTCACCTCCATGGTTTCTGAAGAGAAATCTGCACAAAGTCTTACTGGACGTCTTTTGTACGTGATCGTTTGCTTCTCTCTTGCTGCTCTGAGCATTTTCTCTTTATCTTTTACATCTGACATTCTGAATAATATGTGTCTTGGCGTAGGTCTATTTGGATTTATTCTCATTGGGGTACGGTGTGCTTCTTGGACATGAAAGTTCATTTCTTTCGTGAGAGTTGGGAAATTTTCAGCTATTATTTCCTCAAATACTCTTTCTGCCCTTTTTCCTTTCTCTTCTCCTTCTGGAATTCCAATGACATGTATGTTCTTGCATTTTGTGTTGTCATTCAACTCTCTGAGCCCCTGCTCAATTTTTTCCATTCTTTTCTATCTCTGTTCTTTTCTCTCTTCAATTTTAGCTGCTCTGTATTCAGTATCACTTATTCTTTCTTCTATCATTTCGAGTCTGCTGTTGTATGCTTCAAATGTATTTTTTACTATTGTGTCTTTCATTCCCATGAACTCCGTTACTTTTCTGTTCATGATTTCAAATTCTTCTTTACATTCGCGCAATGACTTCTTTTTTTTTTTTTTTTCAGGTTTGAAGATATGATTTTATTGTGCAAGAGTTGAAATACAAAGGTTTCCCAAACGTTTTCTTTTTCATGTACATGAGATAAAATCTGTAACTCTCATTTCACTGGGGTTTAGGCCATTAGTTGGCTTTAATTTAATTGGGTAGAAAGCAAGGAATAATGGTTTACTTTGAGCTCTCTTTTATCTTCCTTAGTAACATGTCACTTATATGACCCATGGACTCTGTGAGGATTTTTGAAAAGACCTCTTTAAAGCATGCCAGCACTTATTTGGGCACTAAAATAGGTTTTCCTTGGAGATATTCAGAGGCAATAAAATATATCGTTATAACAATAGAGTAAAATTCAGTGAAAGGAAAGTAAGCAGCAAATATTGGCTAAAACTGGGGCAATGAAAGTGAAGTTTGCTTCCCAGAAGTTAAAGTGCTCAGTTTTATATAAGATATATAAATGTCTTATGAGCCTGTTGGTAGGAAACACTTAAATATGCAGATCCTCCGAAATGTCTCCTTTTGCAATGACTTCTTGATGTCATTGATCTCTTTAACTATATTGTCTTTCATCTCATTAATTTGATTTTGGAAATTTGTGCTCATCTCACTGATTAGTTCTCTCAAATTCTGCATCTCTTCTGGGACTTTGCTGTATTCCTTTTCTTGGGCCATGTCTTCTATTTTCTTAGTATGGACCGTAATTTTTTGTTGGTGCTTAGGCATCTGGTTAGTTTGTATTTTACTTAGATGCTCTATCTCTTTCTCTTTTATGGGGTTTTAGTGGCAGGAGGCTGTGAGTTACCACCTCTCTTTGATTTTTGGCTCAACCTTGATTGTTAGGATTGTTCTGCTGGTTGCTCAAAACTGGGCACTGGACCCAGTAATTGGTTGTAGAGTTGTTTCCTAGGGCCTTGGGCAGGGAGGCTATAGAGGCCAGGAAAAGGCTCTCTTACTTATTAATTTTCTTATGTGTACTTCCTTGGTCTGCCAGGAGATGGCGGTTGTTGGCTGCTCTCAGTTCAATGCCTGGTCGGAGCATATTTGTTGTGACACAGACCAGATCAATGCGATAGAGCTTCTCGTCTGGGGGCTAAGAGCCCTGTGATTCAAACTTTCTGAGACAGTTCTCCAGACTTCTCTCGTAGCGCCCCCCTTTTCCCAGCTAGGAAATATTTCCACTCCCCTCTGAATCCTCAACAATCAGTCCCTGTTAGTAGAGGATGAGATTGGGAGGTTTGTATATCTTTAGCCCCTTGCAGGCTCCAAGGCAAACAATGGTGCAGCCCCACCCAGCCTGGAAGGGCTCTCGGGACAGGGCAGACCAAACCTGGGAGTCCAAAGCAGGGTCAGCCCCAGGCTCTCTCTCCCCTCTCCCGTGGTGTCCTCAACAATTAGTCCAGGCTAGAAGAGAGGGAGGTTGCGAGGATCGGATTTCTCTAGTCCTTTCTGGGCTCCCAGGGCAAACTGCCATGTGGAAGGGTCCGTGGGGCTCTGCAGCCCAAATTTCAGGTCCGAACCTGAGTCAGCCTAAGGCTGTGTCCCACTCTCTCCCCTTTCCGGGAGTGGCAGATCCCTGAAGCCCCCTTTGTCTGTGGTCGCAGGCCCAGGGGCCTGAGAATTCTGAAGAGTGTGGGGGAGGGTGCCGGCAGCAGCAGAGGCTGCTACTTGCAACTCACAGTTCTGTAGTCGCGGTTTCCCTCTTCTGTCCCTCTCTCCTCTGGGTGGTGTGCAGCCTTCACCTGGTGACCTAAACCCTAGAAGATCTTTTTCGGGGCTGTTTCAGCTTGTCCTCTAGCTATTTTTCTGGAGAAGAGATTCCCGTATCTTACTAGTCCGCCATCTTCCCGGAAGTCCTCCAATGGGTTTTGAAAATTTTGTTTTTTTAATTAAAAAAAAAATTTGTGAGGGACTTACAGGAAGATGGCAGACTAGAAAGCCACGGGACTCTTATCTCCTCTAGAAAAAGCTAGAATAAGGCTGAAACAGCCTGGAAAAAGATCTACTAGAGTTTAGGACACCAGGCAAAGGCTGGACACTGCCTAGAGGAGAGAGGGACAAAGGAAGGGAATTCCGCCAACAGAACTGTGAGTTGAAACCAGTGACTGCTGCTGCCAGAACTCTCCCTCACACTAAAGACACGTTAGAATTCTCAGGCCACTGGGCCTGTGCTACAGATAAAGGGGGCTCCAGGGCTCTACCACCCCAGGAAAGAGGACAGAGAGGGAAACAGCCTAAGGCTGACCCAGCTTCTGACCCACAAATTTGGTCTGCTGTGTCCCACAAGCCCTTCCAGGCCAGGTGGGGCCCCACCATTGTTTACCATGGGAGCTCCTGAGGGGTTAAAAATATTTGTGCCTCCTAATTTCCTTCTCTACTAAACAGGACTGATTGTTGAGGACACAGAGGGGAGTGGAATTACTTCCTACCTGGGAAAAGGGAGGGGGCTGCCAGAGAAGGCTAGAGAACTGTCTCTGAGAAAATTTCAGTTTCAAGTCTCTTAGCCTCCAGGCAGGAAGCTCTATCACATTGATCCAGTCTGTGTTGCAACAAATGCACTCTGACCAGGCACTGAACTGAGAGCTGCCAAAGAGTGCCATCTGCTGGCAGACCAAGGACGTGTACATGAGAAAATTAGAAATAAGAGAGTTTTTTTCCGGCCTTTATAGCTTCCCTCCCCAAGGCCCTAGGAAGTGGGTCTGCAACCAATTACTGGGTCCAGAACCCAGTTTTGAGCAACTAGCAGGGACAATCCTAATAATCCAGGTTGAGCCAAGGCTCAAAGAGCAGTGGTAACACACAGCCTTCCACCACTAAATCCCTACAAAAGAGGAAAAAAATTGAGCATCTGAGTAAACTACATCCTAATCAGATGCTTAGACATCAGCAAAATATTATAAGCCATACTAAGAAAATGGAAGACATGCCCAAGAAAAGAAATATACCAAAGCCCCAGAAAAGATGCAGGATTTGAGAGAACTAATTAGCGAGATGTACACAAATTCCCAAAATCAAATTGATGAGTCGAAAGACAATATGGCTAAAGAGATAAATGACATCAAGAAGACATTGAGTGAGTACAAAGAAGAATTTGAAATACTGAACAGAAAAGTAACAGAGCTCATAGGCATGAAAGACACAATAGGTGAGATCAAAAACACATTAGAGTCATATAACAGCAGACTCGAAATGATAGAAGAAAGAACAACTGAAATTGAAGAGAGCAAGGAATGGAAAAAATTGAGCAGGGGCTAAGAGTTGAATGACAACACAAAATTCAACAACATACATCTCATGGGAGTTCCAGAAGGAGAAGAGAAGGGAAAAGGGGCAGAAAGAGTATTTGAGGAAATCATAGCTGAAAATTTCCCAATTCTCACCAAAGAAATTTACATGTTCAAGAAGTGCACTATACCCAAATCAGAATAAATCCAAATAGACCTACTCCAAGACATACTACTCAGAATGTCAAATGTCAAGGATAAAGAGAAAATTCTCACAGCAGCAAGGGAGAAGCAAACCATCACATGAAAGGGACATCCAGTAAGACTTAGGGCAGATTTCTCTTCAGAAACCATGGAGGTGAGAAGACAGTGGTATGACACAATTAGGAAACTGAAAAAGAAAAACTGCCAGCCAAGAAAACTTTATCCAGCAAAATTGTCCTTCAAATATGAAGGTGAATATAAAATAATCACAAACAGAAACGAAGAGAGTTTGCAAAAAAGAATCCATCTTTGCAGGAAATATTAAAGGAAGCCTTAGAACCTGAAATAAAAAGACAGGAGAGAGAGGCCTGGAGGAGAGTATAGAAGAAAGAATAGAGAAAGGATAACCCAAAAAAGTAAAAAGACAGACAAAAATATGATATGACATATGAAAACCAAATAATAAAATGGCGGAAGTAAATAATGCATTTATAGTAATATTGTTAAATGTGAATGGATTAAACTCCCCAATCAAAAGATACAGGCTGACAGAATGGATTAAAAAACATGAGCCATCCATATGCTGCTTACAAGAAACTCACCTTAGACCCAGGGAAACAAAATGCCTGAAAGTGAAAGGTTGGAAAAAGATACTCCATGGGAATAGTAACCAAAAAGAGCAGTGTAGCTATACTAATATCAGACAAAACAGACTTTAAATGCAAAAAAGCGATAAGAGATATGGAAGGTCATTATATATTAATAAAAGAGATGATCCTCCAGGAAAATATAACAGTCATAAATATCTATGCACCTTACCAGGATACTCCAAAATACATGAGACAAATTCTGGGAAAACTGAAGGGAGAAATAGACATTTCCACAATAATCGTTGGAGACTTCAACACCCCACTTACATCATTAGATAGAACAACTAGACAGAAGATCAACAAGGAAACAGAGAACTTGAACAATATGATAAACGAGTGAGACTAACAGACATACAGAACACTGCATCCAAATTCAGCAGGTTATACATTCTTCTCAAGTGCCCATGGATCTTTCTCCAGGATAGACCACGTTAGGTCACAATTCAGCTCTCAATAAATATAAAAAGATTGAAATTATACAAAACCCTGTTAACTGCATCTAAGAAACGGACTCGCGAGGGGGGCAAGCGAAAAAACACACGAGGAGGAGAAGTATAATGGTCCGCACCAGGCAGCAGAGCAGCCGCACAGGAATCAGCAGCCTTTAGGCTGACCTGGTGGCTTTTATTATCTTATTTTTGGCATGCAATAACATATTGATACAATGGTAAGCATAACATGTCAATCAGGTTATATAACATGTCAATTAGATTATATAACATACTATGTTATTGTTCCTCAACTGTCCTCGACCCTAGGATTGTTTAAGGAACAGTTGCTGTAAACTGTAAGCTATAAGTTCCATCAACTATTTTTGGACACAGGCCCAAGGATATGTGGAGATAGGGCCACCTCGTTGGTGCCAACAGCCAGCTGCCTGCAGCTGGCTAGGACTGAAGCCATCACCCAAATTTGACCATTCTCGTGTGTTTTTCGCTTGCCCCCCTTGTGAGTCCCTTTCTTGGATGCAGTTAACAATTGGTATAGTTGGCAAGATCAGGAATCACCTTGCACACCCACTGCACCTGCTGAGATGGAGCTAGGGGGTAAGGGCCCCGGGTGGCCACCTACTTGCATGTGGGCTGGGGTGGCAGAGTGGCTGTCTCGCTGGTGTGCCTGTCCTGTGGAGTCCCAGATAACACACCATTACTGAGTGCTCTGCATTACTGAGTGCTCTGCAGCAAGCTGAGCCCCGTTGGGGGATATGAAACCACATGTGGCAGCTGCCTGGGTGGGCTGGGTGTTCCTGTCCTTGCTTTGGGATACTACACAGGAAACGCTGAAGCAAGCGAGCCAATTGCAGGAGATGGAGCTGGTGGTAGAACAGTTAAGCGGTCAAATACAGCACCTGGAGTGGCAGCAAGAGCACCAGGATGAGCTGGTAGACAGTAGTTCTGAGGATGAAATTGAGGGAGGGGCTATAAAGCAAGCTCGCCGGTTGTTACTCAGAAGAGGAAGCATGATCAAGACATGGGGCAGAGAGGGGCTCCTGTGGGGCAGCCCCATGCAGTCCAGCACACCATGTACTATCCCTACATGCAGGCAGAACTGGTTGGATTGGGACAGCAATTTTGGCAGAAGCTGGGAGAACCCATAGCTATGTGGTTGCTCTGGCTGTGAGATGCTGGGGTGAATGGCATTTTGTGTTCTGGAACAGAGATTGAGAAACTGACGTCTCCAACAAGCCATCCGCTGTTAAGAATGCCCAGTGCCATGCTCAAGGAAATCCTAACTATCCCCTGATGGAATGGTTGCAGACTGCGATCCACACTGTGTGGCAGGATCCCGGTGAATTACCGGATGCGGTGAGTCGGGCAACCTATGCTGACTTAGTGCAAGTAGTCCATGAGATAGGCTTTGTTTAATCTTGGTAATCAAGGACCGAATGCAGAACAGTCTACAAGCCGAATGAGAGATCTTTTGGTGCAGCATGCCATGTCCCCATCGTTCAGTTCCTTGATGGCGATTGTCACCCCATATGTTGGTCGACCAGTGCATGAAGTGACAGCCATGATGGCCAGCTTGGGGGTGGCAGAAAATTTGCGTATACAAGCTGGTCCGTGTCTACCGAAGGAAGGGATAGTTATGCACCCAGGCAAGCGGTGAAACCAAAAGGACAGAACTCTTGAAGGGGGCCAATTAAGGTGACATGCATGCAGATGTGGAATGATCTGTTAGCTGCCGGAGTAGACTGGGCCAAGATAGATGGGAAGCGAGTATGGTCCTATTTGATCTGTGGTGCCAGTTAGAGCCAATGCAGCATAACGTGCAGAGGAAAAACAGATACGGGCAGTCGCTCAATTGAGTGATTATTTGACAAACACCCCAGAGGGACTCCCTGAGCTGGCATTTACCTTTACATAGGATGAAGGCCAAGGCATCTGAGATGGGGACCCTTGGAGGCCCTTTGTGGAACTAGCCATCCATTGGTCCCCACAAAACATCCAGCGAGTTCTTGCCCCAGTGGACACAGGAGCTGAATATACATTCCTATATGGGCAGCCTGAAAAATTCATGGGCATGTACACCTATGTAGATGGATATGGACAAACAGGCCAGGGATCCTTACAGGTTGTGTGGACCAAGGTGATCTTGGGAATCAGTCACCTACCCACCCCCCCGGGGAATTTTCAGTGTGCATCTCCTCCATTCCGGAGTATATACTTGGCATAGATACACTGTACAATGTTACCGTGCAAACTACTATTGGAGAGTTCCATTTGTGTGTCCGAGCAGTTAAGCCCGTAGTGCAGGGACATGCTCAACACCCGCCCGTGACCTTGCCAGAGCCTCGCCAGACTGTTAGGATAAAGCAGTATAGATTACCATGATGAGATCACTGCTATCATTAAAAGTTGGCTAGGGAAGCGGCTGTGGCTCAATCAGTAGGGCTCCCGTTTACCATATGGGAGGCCCCGGGTTCGGTTCCCAAGGCCTCCTGGTGAAGGCAAGCCCGCCCGCACAGCGTGGTTAGCTGACCCAGCTAGCACAAGCAGCAAGGGGGGGATAAATGAATAAATAAATAAAATCTTTAAAAAAAAAAAATTGGCTAAAGTTCATATCTTCCAGGAGGCACGTAGTCCCTTTAATGCTCCACTATGGCCTGTGCGCAAGCCAGATGGGACTTGGTGTACGACTGTTGATTATCGAGAGTTGAACAAGGTGGTTCCTCCCCTCCATGCACCTGTGCCCTCTGTTTTGGATTTCATGGACACATTGACTCTTTAGGAACATATCATTTTGTTTTGGACGTAGCAAATGCATTCTTTTCCATTGCTATTGCCGACACTGCACAGGATCAGTTCGCTTTCACATGGGAAACGCTTTTACCGTTTTGCCGATGGGATATGTTCATAGCCCCACCATCTGTCATAGCTTAGTAGCTAAGGACTTAGAGCAATGGAAGCACTTGGGAACAATACAACTGTTTCATTATACTGATGATGTTTTGTTAACCTCTGATTGTCTTACAGATTTGGAAGCGGTGGTGCCCACATTGATCACTCATCTTCAGGAGCGAGGATGGGCGATAAATCAGGACAAGTTGCAAGTGCCTGACTTATCTGTCAAATTTCTGGGTATTGTGTGGTCGGGTAAGACGAAAGTAATCCCAGAAGCCATTATTGATAAAATACAACCCTTTCCCTGCCCCACCATGATGTGACACCTACAGATTTTCTTGGGTCTCTTGGGGTATTGGCAAGTCTTTTTGCCACAGTTGGCCCAGATTTTGAAGCCGCTGTATAAATCGACCCGAAAGGGGGCCACCTGGGACTGGATGGATGAAGCTGAGACAGCATTTGAGGCCGCCAAGTGGGCCATTAAACAGGTCTAGGCTCTCCTAGTGGTGGACTCTGATTGACCGTTTGAATTAGATGTACATATCACAGAGGAGGGGTATGGTTGGGGTCTATAGCAACGTACAGAACGACTCCATCAGCCAATTGGATTTTGGAGCTAACTGTGGAAACAAACAGAAAAATGTTATAGTTTGATAGAAAAGCAATTAGCCACTGTATGTGCTGTGGCCCAGAGTCCTGAAACTATAATGTGAAAGGCCCTGGTGAAAATATTCACCACCTACCCCATCAAAGGCTGGGTACAGAACTAGATGCAGCAACCCTTGCTAAGTGGGGTACATATTTAGAGCAGTGAAGTACTTTTGCTTCCAGTTCTCTAAGTAAAGAACTGCAACAGGTTTTGGGACCCCTAACATACGCAGGAACATTGAGTCCCGAGGCAGAAGTAACCCCCATCCAGGGCGCCCAATCCCTCTTTAAGGTTGGGGAAAGGACAGTCCCAGAGTCTGTATGGTATACTGATGGGGCCAGTCGAGGCCAGTCTGCTCAGTGGATAGCTGTAGCCATCCAACCTAAAACTGCCACCATATGGTATGATATGGGCTTTGGTCAAAGTAGCCAATGGGCCAAATTGTGAGCTACGTGGCTCACTGTAGGAAAAGAACAAAGCCCTTTAACTCTCTGTACTGATAGTTGGGCCATTTTTAAAGGCCTTACAGTGTGGTTACCAGAGTGGAAACAAATGGATTGCCTCATGACCCACAGACCTATATGGGGAAGGCCCATGTGGGAAGACATCTGGGAATGGGGGCTTTCAAAAGAGGTTGTGATAAATCATGTGGCCACTCACTGCCCACTGGCTTGTCCTGGAAATGATGAAGCAAATCAGTTAACGAAATTAACCCTGAAGGTAAAAATTGTGCAGGACATCGCCACATGGTTGCATCGTAAAATGATGCGTGCAGGGGCTCCCACCATGTCAAAAGCTGCCTGTTTATGGGGCTTAGAGGTAGAAACGAAAGACCTATGGGAGGCCTGTAGAGGATGCCCATAATGCTCTCTCATGCGTGAACAGCCTTTGCCCCGTACCATAGGACAGACTGAGCACAGCTGAGTTCCCTTGACTTGATGGCAGGTGGCTTATGTAGGGCCACTGCCCTTCAGTGGGCAGTGTCAATATATATTCACAGGGAAGCAGATGTGGCTCAATTGATATGGCTCCCGTTTACCATATGGGAGGCCCTGGGTTCGATTCCTGGGGCCTCCTGGTGAAGGCAAGTCAGCCCACGCGGCGTGGTGAGCTGATGCAGCAGGACGACCCAACAAAGGGAGACAAGCAGACACAAAAAAACACACAGCAAATGGACACAGCGAGCACAAGCAGCAAAGGGGGATAAATAAATAAATAAATAAATAAATAAATAAATAAATAAAATCTTAATATATATATTCACAGCTGTGGATACTGCCACCGATTTGTTATTTGTCTACCCCACTGCCCAAGCAATGTGGTTAACAGCACCTTCTCAGATCATAATGGAATGAAATTGGAAATCAATATTAGACAGGAAAGGGGGAAATTCACAAATGTGTGGATGCTGAACAACACATTCCTAAATAATCAGTGGGTGAAAGAAGAAATTGCAAATGAAATCAGTAAACATATTGAGGCAAATGAAAACAAGAACACAACTTATCAAAACTTAGGGGATATAGCAAAGGAAGTCTTGAGAAGGAAATTTATAGCCCTAAATGCCTATATTAAAAAAGAAGAAAGAGTGAAACTCAAAGATTTAACTGAAAAACTAGAGAAACTAGAAAAAGAACAGCAAACAAATCCCAAAGCAAGCAGAAGGAAAGAAATAATAAAGATTAGAGCAGAAATAAATGAAATTGAGAACAAAAAAAAAATAGAGAAAATCAACAAAACCAAAAGGTGATTCTTTGAGAAGATCAATAAAATTGACAAACCCCTAGCTAGATGAACAAAGAAAAAAAGAGAGAGGATGCAAATAAATACAATCAGAAATGAAAGGGGGGAAGCGGATGTGGCTCAAGTGGTTGGGCTCCCATTTACCACATGGGAGGCCCGAGGTTTGATTCCCAGGGCCTCCTGGTGAAAGCATGCCGGCCTGCATGACGTGGTGAGCTGATGGCCCGCACGACCCAGTGATAGGACGCAGCAAGATTATGTAACAAAAGGAGACAAGCAGACACAGAAAAACGCACAGCAAAATGGACACAGCAAGCATAAGCAGCAAAGAAGCAGCGGGGGAGGGGGATTAAAAAAAAAAAAAAAAAAGGAGCACTGCTTTAAAAAACAGAGAGAGAGAAATGAAAGGGGGGAAGTTACAATTGGCCCCAGAGAAATAAAAAGAATCATAAAAGGACATTATGAGAAACTATATGCCAACAAACTAGACAACCTAGATGAAATGGACAAATTCCTAGAAATGTACAACCAACCTACACTGATGCTACAAGAAATACAATAACTTAAAAGCCAATCACATTTAAAAAGATTAAATTCATCATCAAAAATCTCCCAGCAAAGAAATGTCAAGGACCAGATGGCTTCACAGGTGAATTCTACCAAGCATTTCAAAAAGAATTAACACCAATCCTGTTTAAACTCTTCCAAAAAATTGAAGAGGAGGGAAAATTACCCAACACATTTTATGAAGCCCAAATCACCCTAATACCAAAGCCAGATAAAGATACAAGAAAAGAAAATTATTGACCAATCTATCTAATGAACATAGATGCAAAAATTCTCAACAAAATACTTGCAAATCGAGTCCAACAGCATACCAAAAGACTTATACATCAGGGATTTTTTTTTTTTTAAAGATTTTATTTATTTATTCATTTATCCCCCCCTTGCTGCTTGTGCTCGCTGGGTCAGCTAACCACGCCGTGTGGGCGGGCTTGCCTTCACCAGGAGGCCTCGGGAACCGAACCCGGGGCCTCCCATATGGTAAACGGGAGCCTAACTGATTGAGCCACAGCCGCTTCCCTACATCAGGGATTTATTCCTGGTATGCAAGGCTGGTTCAACATAAGAAAATTAATGCAATACACCACATTAGCAAAATTGAAGGAAAAAAACCACATGATCATCTCAATCGATGTAGAAAAAGCATTAGACAAAACCCAGCATCCTTTTTTGATAAAAACACTTCAAAAGATAGGACTAGAAGGAAAATTCCTCAATATGATAAAAGGCATATATGAAAGACCCACAACCAACATCATATTCAATAGGGAAAGGCTGAAAGCTTTCCCTCTAAGATTGGGAACAAGACAAGGATGCCTGCTTTTACCATTGTTATTCAATATTGTACTAGAAGTTCTAGCTAAGGCAATTAGACAAGGGAAAAAAAAAAGGCATCCAATTAGGAAAAGAGGAAGTAAAGCTTTCACTGTTTGCGGATGACATGATCCGGTACTTAGAAAATTCTGAAGTATACATGACAAAGCTACTTGAGCTAACAAATGAGTTCAGCAAAGTGGCAGGATACAAGATCAACACACAAAAATCAGTAATGTTTTTATACACTAGTACTGAATAATCTGAGGAGGAAATCAGGGGGGAAATTCCATTTACAATAGCAACAAAAAGACTCAAATACCTAGTAGTTAATTTAACCAAAGAAGTACAGGACCTATAGGCAGAAAACTACAAAACAATGCTAAAAGAAGTTAAAAAAGACCTAAACAACAAATGGAAAGACATTCTGTGTTTTTGGATTGGAAGAATAAATATTGTGAAGATGTCAATCTTACCCAAATTGATTGATAGATTCAATGTAATACCAATCAAAATCCCAACTAGAAAAGGCAAAAACCAAATTCGTTTGGAAGGGAAAGTGAACCCGAATAGCTTAAAGCATTCAGAAAAAGAAGAGCGACGTGGGAGGAATTTCACTGCCTGACCTTGAAACATATTACAAAATTACAGTGGTCAAAACAGCATGGTACTGGGAAGCAGATGTGGCTCAAGTGATTGGGCTCCCGTCTACCATATGGGAGGTCCAGGGTTCAATTCCTGGGGCCTCCTGGTGAAAAGCAACTTGGCCCACATGGTGAGCTGGCCTGAGTGGAGAGCTGGCCCACGCAGAGTGCTGTCCCACGCAGAGTGCTGTCCCGTGCAGAGTGCTGGCACAGCAAGATGATGCAAAAAAAAGAGACACAAAAGAGAGACAATAGGAGATATGGCAGACCAGGGAGCTGAGGTGGCGCAAGAGATTCAGTGCCTCTCTCCACTCCGGAAGGTCCCAGGATCAGTTCCCGATGCCGCCTAAAGAGAAGACAAGCAGACACAGAAGAACACACAGAAAGCAGACAGCGAGTACAAAACAATGGGTGTGGGGGGAGGGGAGAAACAAATAAATATAATAAATCTTAAAAACAAAACAAAACAAAACAGCATGGTACTGGCATAGATATAGACACATTGATCAGTGGAATAGAATTGAGAATTCAGAAATAAACCCTCACCTATACAGCCAACTGGCTTTTGACAAATGACTCAATTGAAAAATGGGCAAAAGACTTCAAAAGAAATTTGTCCAAAGAAGAAATACAAATGGCAAAAAAACACATGAAAAAGTGCTCAACATCACTCATGATTAGGGAAATGCAAATCAAAACTACAATGAGATATCATTTCACACCTATCAAAATGGCCACTATTGAAAAGACAGAGAACTACAAGTGTTGGAGAGGATGTGGAAAGAGAGGAACACTTATTCATTCGTGGTGGGAATACAGAATGGTACAGCCACTGTGGAGGACTGTTTGGCAGTTCCTAAAGAAGTTGAATATAGACTTGCCATGTGACCCTGCAATACCACTACTGAGTGTATACCCAGAAAAACTGAGAGCAGTGACACGAACAGACATCTGCACACGATGATCATAGCGGCGTTATTCACAATTGCCAAAAGTTGGAAACAACGCAGGTGTCCATCAACAGATTAATGGATAAACAAAATGTGGTGTATTCACACGATGGAATATCATGCAGCTGTAAGAAGAAATGAAGTCGTAAAGCATATGACAACATGGATGAACCTGGAGGAAATTATGTTGAGTGAAGCAAGGCAGACACAAAATGACAAATACTGTATGATTGCCTTACTATGAACCAAATATATTGTGTAATATATTGTATGATTAATGTACATTATATGTATCCAGTACAGCTAATTGAGAAATGTATGTTTTTTCTCAACTGTTTTCTTTTTAGTTTTTAATTGTGTGTATTTTCAATTATCAAATGTACAAAAAAATTAAAAAATTAAACAATTATAAAAACATTATATCATTCATATATGAACATATATAAGTAAAAGATGTGAACTTGCAAACATATATAGCATTGTACCAGGCTCCCATACCTCACCCCAAAATTTAGTCTTTAATAATATAGCAAACATTGATGAACCCACACCAAAGTGAGAACTAGTACAATTATTTACATTTTTCTAGATGTTTCACGCTTATCTTTTCTCTTTGCCTCCCTGAACGTCCTGTGTTTATCATTCTATCATTGCAAACACACACGCACACACCATATGGATGCTTTAAGAATATGTTGTTTAACTACTGTGATAGTTAGGCTCATGTGTCAACTTGGCCAGGTAATGGTGCCTGGTTGTTTGGTCAAGGAAGCACTGGCCTAATTGTTACTGTGAGGATATTCTGTGGACTTAAATCTTTAGTAAGTTGATTACACCTACAATCAACTGAGGAGATTGCCTTCAGCAATGAGAGATGTCTCATCCAATCAGTTGAAGGCCTTAAAAGGAGAAGTGATTTCAGCATTCAGAGAGAAAATTCCCATCTCTACATCAGACAGCCAGTGTTTCCGGGGGAACTCATTGGGACCTTCATCGGAGCCCCTGGCTTGCAGCCTGCCCTACAAATTTTGGACTAATGCATCCCCAAGGTTGTGTGAGACAATTTTATGAAATCTCATACTATTTACAGATATCTCCTATTGGTTCTGTTTCCCTAGAGAACCCCAACTAATACAGCTTGGTACCAGGAATGGTTCTTGAGAAATAGAATCTCAAAAATGGGATTTCTGAATTGGTTCTGGGATTTTTGCAATTGGTTCTCAACTCTGAAGATATTCAAAGGCCCTAACGATTCTTTTTCCAGTTCCAATATGTCAATGATAGTCCATGGTATGAGTTGGCAATAAAGATATGCAAAACATCACTACTTCCATGTTTATAAGAGGCAAGGATCTGGGTGAGAGTGTTTTTAACACCTTTACAGAGTTTTGTGGAGTTAAAAGGTACAATCATGTTGGCTGGCTATTCCTAAATATGCTGGATACAGTTACAAAAGAAAGGGATAAGCTGAAGGTTTCAAATTTGCAACTTAATCACCACATGAAGGATACGAAAGTTTCCATGTGTGCCCTGAAAGAAAATCTTATTTCATGTAACTGTAGACTTGAGAACTCTGGAAACTAGACCCAGACAGATCAGACAGCTTCTGGAAAGATTGTGCTGGAGTAAGTAGGCACGACTCAGTTCTCTGGCAAAAACCAAAGTGGAACAGCAGAAACTGCCTGAAGGAGTGGCTTTGGGGTTCTGCAGACCAGGATAGTGCTGCATACAGGAGAGAGTAGGGACAGAGAGAAGAAAAGGCTGAAAAGAAAACCATGATTTACTAGCCCCTAAAGCTGGAACAGCACCCACCTCCCACTCTCAAACCCAATTATTTTTTAAGATTTATTTTATTTCTGTACCGCATCCCTCCCCCCTGTTGTTTGTGCTCACTGTGTGTTCATTTTGTGCTCATCTTCTTTTTAGGAGACACTGGAAACTGAACCCGGGACCTCCCAAGTGGGATGGAGGGGCTCAATCACTTGAGCCACCTCCAATCCCTGCTTGTTGTGTCTCTTTGTTGCATCATCTTGTTGCATCAGTTTTCTGTGCCAGCCCGTCATGTCAGCTTGCTGTCTTTCTCATCTTCTTTAGGAGGCAGTGGGAACTGAATGTGGGACCTCCCATGTGGTAGGTGGGTGCCCAACTGTTTGAGCCATATCTGCTTCCCCCTTTTTAAAAAAAGATTTATTTTATTTATTTATTTCTCCCCCCTTCATTGTTTGTGCTCACTGTCTGCTCTCTGTGTCTGTTCATTGTGTGCTCTCTGTGTCTGCTTGTCTTCTTTTTTTAGGAAGCACTGGGAACCAAGCCCAGAATCTCCCATGTGGGAGGGAGGTGCCCAATCGCTTGAGGTATATCTGCTCCCCAGGGAGATTAAAAAGAAACTGGGTGAGAATAAAGAAAAATTTGAAAGCTTACAAAGAAAAGTAACAGAGCTTATGGGAATGAAGGACATAATACATGAGATTAAAACTATATTAGGGGGAATTCCGGGAAGATGGCAGACTAGTATAATATGGGAATCTCTTCTCCAGAAAAATAACTAGAGGACAGGCTGAAACAGCCCCGAAAAAGTTCTTCTAGGGTTTAGGACAGCAGGTGAAGGTTGCACACCACCCAGAGGAGAGACGGACAAAAGAGGGAAATCGCGATGACAGAACCGTGAGTGGGAATCAGCAGCGGCTGCTGCTACCAACATCCTCCCCCACACTAAAGACTAGAATTCTCGGGCCTCTGGGCCTGTGACTAAGGACAAAGGGGGCTCCAGGGATCTACCACCCCGGGAAAGGGGAGAGAGAGGGACACAGCTTAAGGCTGACTCAGGTTCTGACCCGCAAATTTGGGCTGCGGAGCCCCATGGGCACTACCATATGGTGGTTTGCCCTGCGAGCCAAAGAAGGACTGGAGAAATATGACCCTTCCAATCTGCCTCTCTTCTAACCTGGACTAATTGTTGAGGACTCCACAGGAGAGGGGAGAGAGAGCCTGGGGCTGACTCTGCTTTTGTCTCACAGGTTTGGTCTGCCTTGTCCCAAGAGCCCTTCCAGGCCAGGTGGGGCTACGCCATTGTTTGCCTTGGAGCCTGGCAAGGGACTAAAGACATACAAACCTCCCAATCTCCTCCTCTACTAATAGGGACTGATTGTTGAGGATTCAGAGGTGAGTGGAAATATTTCCTAGCTGGGAAAAGGGAGGGGGCTGCCAGAGAAGACTGGAGAATTGTCTCAGAAAGTTTGAATTACTTGGCTCTTAGCTCCCAGACAGGAAGCTCTATCGCATTGATCTGGACTGTGTCACAACAAATACACCCTGACCGGGCATTGAATTCAGAGCTGCCAACGAGCACCATCTCCTGGCAGACCAAGGAAGTGCACATAAGAAAATTAAAAATAAATAGGAGAGGCTTTTCCTGGCCTCTATAGCCACCCTGCCCAAGGCCCTAGGAAACAACTCTACAACCAATTACTGGGTCCAGTGCCCAGGTTTGAGCAACCAGCAGGACAATCCTTAACAATGAATGTTGAGCCAAAAATCAAAGAGCTGTGGTAACTCACAGCCTCCGGCCACTAAATCCCTATAAAAGAGAAAGAGATAGAGCATCTAAGTAAACTACATCCTAACCAAATGCCTAAACACCAGCAAAAAATTACGAGCCATACTAAGAAAATAGAAGACGTGGCCCAAGAAAAGGAATACATCAAAATCCCAGAAGAGATGCAGAATTTGAGAGAACTAATCAGTGAGATGAGCACAAATTTCCAAAATCAAATTAATGAGATAAAAGACAATATAGTTAAAGAGATAAATGACATCAAGAAGACATTGAGCGAACGCAAAGAAGGATTTGAAATCCTGAATAGAAAAGTAACGGAGTTCATGGGAATGAAAGACACAATAGGTAAAGTCAAAAAACACATTTGAGGCATACAACAGCAGACTCGAAATGATAGAAGAAAGAGTAAGTGATACAGAAGACAGAGCAGCTAAAATTGAAGAGAGAAAAGAACAGAGATAGAAAAGAATGGAAAAAATTGAGCAGGGGTGCAGAGAGTTGAATGACAACACAAAATGCAACAACATACGTGTCATGGGAGTTCCAGAAGGGGAAGAGAAAGGAAAAGGGGCAGAAAGAGTATTTGAGGAAATAATAGCTGAAAATTTCCCAACTCTCACAAAAGAAATGAATTTACATGTCCAAGAAGCACACTGTGCCCCAATGAGAATAAATCCAAATAGACCTATGCCAAGACATATACTATTCAGAATGTCAGATGTAAAAGATAAAGAGAAAATTCTCAGAGCAGCAAGAGAGAAGCAAACGATCACGTACAAAGGACATCCAGTAAGACTTGGTGCAGATTTCTCTTCAGAAACCATGGAGGTGAGAAGACAGTGGTATGATACAATTAGGAAACTGAAAGAGAAAAATTGACAGCCGAGAATTCTTTATCCAGCAAAACTGTCCTTCAAATATGAAGGTGAGTATAAAGTATTCACAAACAAACAGAAACTAAGAGAGTTTGCAAAAAAGAATCCACCTTTGCAGGAAATATTAAAGGAAGCCTTAGAACCTGAAAGAAAAAGACAGGAGAGAGAGGCTTGGAGGAGAGTATAGAAGAAAGAAAAGCAGAAAGGATAACCAAAAGAGTAAAAAAAAAAGACAAAAATAAGATGACATATGAAAACCAGAGAATAAAATGGAGGAAATAAATAGTGCATTTTCAGCAATATCATTGAATGTGAATGGATTAAATTCCCCAATCAAAAGATACAGGCTGACAGAATGGATAAGAAAACATGAGCCATCCATATGCTGCTTACAAGAAACTCACCTCAGACCCAGGGATACAAACCAGCTGAAAGTAAAAGGCTGGAAAAAGATACTCCACGCGAATAGTAAATATAAAAGAGCAGGGGTAGCTATATTAATATCAGACAAAACTGAATTTAAATGCAAAAAAGTGATAAGAGATACCGAAGGCCATTATATATTAATAAAATGGACGATCCTCCTGGAAGATATAACAGTCATAAATATCTACGCACCTAACCAGGGTGCCCCAAAATATATGAGA